>CM031607.1:96421607-96431607 GCA_018398815.1 Conus ventricosus
AAAGGCATAACATCCTGTCTCCTCTCTCTCACCAAAGCGGGCAAGGCTTCGTTGAGATCCCGCTGAGCATCATCGGCAATGGCCTGCGTCTCCTGGGCCTTCTTTGCTGCCTGTGCCTCCTCCTTCTGCACCACGGCCTTGGTCTCTTCCGCGATGGCCTGCAGAGCAAAGCCATGCACACTGTGTGAGTCTGGGGGAATGCATACACTGATACACACCAGTCTGAATGAAAGGTATGTACACTGTGTGTCTGGGGGAAAATGCATACACTGATACACATGAGTCTGAATGAAAGGTATGTACATGTGTGAGTCTTGGGGGGGGGGGGGATGCATACCAATACACACTGAACACCCCCCTACATTCCCGCCCCAATACAAACCACACATTTTTTTTTTTTTTTTTTTTTTTTTTTTTTTTTTTTTTTTTTTTTTTTTTTTTTTTTTTTTTTTCCCCCCCCCCCCCCCCCCCCCCCCCCCCCCCCCCCCCCCCCCCCCCCCCCCCCTGCCCTTTTTGAACCCCAAACCCTAAAGTAGATAGGGGCCCCAAAATTTGGGTTTTTGGGGGGGGTCCCATACCAAACAGTTATGCAATTTTTCCCTTTTTTGGGGAAGTCACTGGTCCTAGTTTTTAATAAAGAAAATCAATTGGGCTAATGCATACAGACAATAAATCACTAAAAAATTTTTTTTTTTTTTTTTTTTTTTTTTTTTTTTTTTTTTTTACATACCAGTTTTTTGAATTGTCGGGCTTGGAAATGAAAAGGTACACTGGTTTCTTTAAAGGGGGGGGGGTTTGGGAGTGGTAGGAAGGTGAAGGCCGCTCGGGAGCTGAAAAGCCTTCCTTGAGTGGGTCTTTCCCATTCTGCAGGCGGGGCCTGCCACTTGGTTGGGGGGTGCCACCCCACACTAATGCTCTTTTTCCTGTTTCTTTGGAAAAAATCTCCTTCCTGGCTGTAAAAGGAACTTTGGGGGCTGGATGCAAACATAAGCACGACGGGAAGAAGAGTGGTTTTTTGGAGTTCCATGGGGGGAAAGGTGGGGTGGGGGGGAAGAAATGAACCCAGCAAGAAGGATTGCCTGTCTTTGATCATCCTTCATTGCCCCGGGAAAGGGGCAAGGTGGGGATGAACATATACACATGGCTGAAGATGACCTTCTTTGGATTGCTCCACTTACCACGGTTGATGTCGGGAATGTGTGATGGGGGAAGCATACACTGATACATGAGTTGTTTGGAAAGGGTTTGTTCAGGGTGTGTGGGGAAAGGGATCATGAACACAATTTGAATGAAAGATGGACACGTGTCTTGGGGGGGGGAAATGCATAACTATCCGTCTGTGAAAGGGGGGGCTGGGGGGGGATTGGGGGTGAAGGCATCAGGCTGAGCACTGCGGTTCTTTGGGCTTCTATGGGGGGGGGGGGGTTGGGGGAGGGGGAGGTTAACCACTCGGTGAAGATGACCTTTGTCTTGGAGTCTTCCCCATGGTGGGGGGGGGGGGGGGGGGAATGGAATGAACCACTCTGATAAAGGGGCACGGGAGTGTCTTGGAAAAATCTTCTCCTGGTGGGGGGGGGGCGGGGGGGGGGGAAAAGGGAAGGCATAATGAACACTGACGGTCTGTGAACTTTCCCTGTGGGGGGGGGGAAATGGGATACCACTTCAAGAGCTGAAGATAGACCGTGTTTTGGAGATCCTTCTATTGGATGGGGGGGGGGGGGGGGGGAGGGAGGGAAAGGTGAAGGCCCTCAGAGGAACACTGACCGTGTCTTTGGAGATCTTCTCCAGGGTTTGGGGGGGGGGGGGGGGGGGGGGAAGGTGAAGGCCACCAGAGCTGAAGCATGACGTGTCCTTTGGAGATCTTTCCATGGTGGGGGGGGGGGGGGGGGGGGGGGGGAAGGGAAAGGTGAAGGCCACTCAGAATGAAGCACTGACCTTTGTTCTTTGGAGATCTTCCCCATGGTTGGGGGGGGGGGGGGGGAGGGTGGAGGGTGAAGGCCACTCAGAGCTGAAGCACTGGACGTGTCTTTGGAGATCTTCTCCATGGTGGGGGGGGGGGGGGGGAGGGATGGAGGGTGAAGGCCACTCAGAGCTGAAGCACGGGACCTTTTGTCTTTGGAGATTTCTCCTGGGGGGGGGGGGGGGGGGGGGGGAGGGATGGAAGGGTGAAGGGCCCACTCGAGCTGAAGCACTGACCGTGTCTTTGGAGATCTTCTCCATGGGGGGGGGGGGGGGGGGGGGGGGGGGGGGGAGGGTGAAGGCCACTCAGAGCTGAAGCACTGACCGTGTCTTTGGAGATCTTCTCCATGGTGGGGGGGGGGGGGGGGGGGGGGAGGGAAAGGGGTTGAAGGCCATCAAAACTGAAGCACTGCCCCTTTGTCTTTGGGAGTCTTCTCCATGGTGGGGGGGGGGGGGGGGGGGAGGGAGGGGTGAAGGCCACCAGAGCTGAAGCCTGACCGTGTCTTTGGAGATTCTTCTCCATGGTGGGGGGGGGGGGGGGGGGGGGAGGGAGGAGGGTGAAGGCCACTCAGAGCTGAAGCACTGACCGTGTCTTTGGAGATCTTCTCCTGGTTTGGGGGGGGGGGGGGGGGGGGGGGGATGGAGGGTGAAGGGCCCACTCAGAGCTAAAAGCACTGACTTTGTCTTTGGAGATCTTCTCCATGGGGGGGGGGGGGGGGGGGGGGGTGGAGGGTGAAGGCAATCAGAGCTGAGCATGACGTGTCTTTGGAGATTTCTCAGGTGGGGGGGGGGGGGGGGGGGAGGGATGGAGGGTGAAGGCCACTAGAGCTGAAGCACTGCCCGTGTCTTTGGAGATCTTCTCCATGGGGGGGGGGGGGGGGGGGGGGGGAGGTGGGACCCTCAGGCTAAAGGCACTGACCGGTCTTTGGGACTTCTCCTGGTGGGGGGGGGGGGGGGAGGGAATGGAGGGTGAAGGCCACTCAGAGCTGAAGCACTGACCGTGTTTTGGAGATCTTCTCCGGGGGGGGGGGGGGGGGTGGGGGGGGGGGGGGGGGGGGGTGGAGGGTGAAGGCATCAGAGCTGAAGCATGACCGTGTCTTTGGAGATTTCTCCATGGTTTGGGGGGGGGGGGGGGGGGGGGGGGGGAGGGGGGAAAGGGCCCATCGGGGCTGAAGCACTGACCGTTGTCTTGGAGAATTCTCATGGGTTTGGGAGGGGGGGGGGGGGGGGGGGGGGTGGAGGGTGAAGGCCACTCAGAGCTGAAGCACTGACCGTGTCTTTGGAGATCTCTCCATGGTGGGGGGGGGGGGGGGGGGGGGGGGGGGATGGAGGGTGAAGGCCACTCAGAGCTGAAGCACTGACCGTTGTCTTTGGAGATCTTCTCCTTGGTTGGGGGGGGGGGGGGGGGGGGGGGGGTGGAGGTGAAGGCCACTCAGAGCTGAAGCACTGACCGTGTCTTTGGAGATCTTCTCCAGGGTTTGGGGGGGGGGGGGGGGTGGGGGGGGAGGGGGTGAAGGCCACTCAGAGCTGAAGCAGACCGTGTTTTGGAGATCTTCTCCGGTGGGGGGGGGGGGGGGGGGGGGGGGAGGGGGTAAAGGCCACTCAGAGCTGAAGCACTGACCGTTGTCTTTGGAGATCTTCTCCATGGTGGGGGGGGGGGGGGGGGGGGGGGGGGGGGGGGGGGGGGGGAGGTGGGAGGGGGGGGGGGGGGAGGGGGAGTTGAAGGCCACTCAGAGCTGAAGCACGGGACCTTTTGTCTTTGGGATCTTCTCCAGGGTTTGGGGGGGGGGGGGGGGGGGGATGGAGGGTGAAGGCCACTCAGAGCTGAAGCACTGACCGTGTCTTTGGAGATCTTCTCCCGGTTGGGGGGAGGGGGGGGGGGGGGGGGGGGAGGGTGAAGGCCCTCGAGCTGAAGCATGACCGTGTCTTTGGAGATCTTCTCCATGGTGGGTTGGGGGGGGGGGGGGGGGGGGGGGAGGATGGGGGGTGAAGGCCACTCGGGGTTTGAAGCACTGACCTTTGTCTTTGGAGATCTTCTCCATGGTGGGGGGGGGGGGGGGGGGGGGGGGGGGGGGGGAGGATGGGGGGGTGAAGGCCACTCAGGCTGAAGCACTGACCGTGTCTTTGGAGATCTTTCCAGGTGGGGGGGGGGGGGGGGGGGGGGGGGAGGGTGAAGGCCACTCAGAGCTGAAGCATGACCGTTGTCTTTGGAGATCTTCTCCAGGTTGGGGGGGGGGGGGGGGGGGGGAGGTGGGGGGTTTGAGGCCACTCAGAGCTGAAGCACTGCCCGTGTCTTTGGAGATCTTCTTCCATGGTGGGGGGGGGGGGGGGGGGGGGGGGGGAGGGATGGAGGTGAAGGCCACTCATAGCTGAAGCACTGACCGTGTCTTGGAGATCTTCCCCATGGTGGGGGGGGGGGGGGGGGGGGGGGTGGGGGGGGGAGGGGGGGTGAAGGCCACTCAGAGCTGAAGCACTGACCGTGTTTCTTTGGAGATCTTCCCCCACGGTTGGGGGGGGGGGGGGGGGGGAAAGGGGGTAAAGGGCCCACTCGGGAGCTGAAGCACTGACCTTTTTGTCTTTGGAGATCTTCTCCATGGGGGGGGGGGGGGGGGGGGGGGGGGGGGATGGGGGATGGAGGTGAAGGCCACTCAGGCTGAAGCATGACCGTGTTTTGGAGATTTCTCCATGGTGGGGGGGGGGGGGGGGGGGAGGATGGGTGAAGGCCACTCAGAGCTAAAAGCACTGACCGTGTCTTTGGAGATCTTCCCCCTTGAGGGGGGGGGGGGGGGGGGGGGGGGGGGAGGTTGAAGGCCACTCAGAGCTGAAGCACTGCCCTTTGTCTTTGGAGATCTTCTCCAGGTTTGGGGGGGGGGGGGGGGGAGGGGGGGTGAAGGCCACTCAGAGCTGAAGAAATGCCCGTTGTCTTTGGAGATCTTCTCCATGGTGGGGGGGGGGGGGGGGGGGGGGGGGGAGGGAGGAGGTGAAAAGGCCACTCAGAGCTGAAGCATGCCCGTGTCTTTGGAGATATTCTCCAAGGTTTTGGGGGGGAGGGGGGGGGGGTGGGAGGGGGTGAAGGCCATCAGAGCTAAAGCATGCCGGTCTTTGGAGATTTTCCGGTGGGGGGGGGGGGGGGGGGGGGTGGAGGGTGAAGGCCACTCAGAGCTGAAGCACTGACGTGTCTTTGGAGATCTTCCCCATGGTGGGGGGGGGGGGGGTGGAGGAGGGGGGGGTGAAGGCCACTCAGAGCTGAAGGCACTGACCGGGGTCTTTGGAGTTTCTTCCCCATGGGGGGGGGGGGGGGGGGGGGGCGGGGGGGGGGAGGGGGGGGAGGGGTTGAAGGCCCACTCAGAGCTAAAGCACTGCCCGTGTCTTTGGAGATTTCTCCCTGGTGGGGGGGGGGGGGGGGGGGGATGGAGGGCCACTCAGGGTGAGCACTGCCGTGTTTTGGAGTTTCTCCAGGTTTGGGGGGAGGGGGGGGGGGTGGAGGGTGAAGGCCACTCAGAGCTAAAGCACTGACTGGTCTTTGGAGATCTTCTCCATGGTGGGTGGGGGGGGGGGGGGGGGGGGGGGGAGGGAAGGGGGGAAGGCCACTCAAAAGGAAGCATGACGTGTCTTTGGAGATCTTCTCCATGGTGGGGGGGGGGGGGGGGGGGGGGGGGGGGAGGGAGGAGGGTGAAGGCCACTCAGAGCTGAAGCATGACCGTGTTTTGGAGATCTTCTCCACGGTTGGGGGGGGGGGGGGGGGGGGGGAAGGAGGGTGAAGGCCACTCAGAGCTGAAGCATGCCCGTGTCTTTGGAGATCTTCTCCATGGTTTGGGGGGGGGGGGGGGGGGGGGGGGGGAGGGAGGAGGTGAAGGCCACTCAGAGCTGAAGCACTGACGTGTCTTTGGAGATTTCTCCTGGTGGGGGGGGGGGGGGGGGGGGGGGGGGGGGGGAAGGGGGGGGTTTGAAGGCCATCAGAGCTGAAGCACTGACCGTGTCTTTGGAGATCTTCTCCATGGTGGGTTGGGGGGGGGGGGGGGGGGGGGTGGAGGGTGAAGGCCACTCAGAGCTGAAGCACGGGACCGGTCTTTGGAGATCTTCTCCCGGTTGGGGGGGGGGGGGGGGGGGGAGGAGGGTAAAGGGCCCACTCGAGCTGAGCATGCCGTGTTCTTTGGAGTCTTCTCCAGGGTTTGGGGGGGGGGGGGGGGGGGGGGGGGGGGGTGAAGGCCACTCAGAGCTGAAGCACTGACCTTTGTCTTTGGAGTTTTCTCCATGGTGGGGGGGGGGGGGGGGGGGGGGATGGAGGGTAAAGGGGCCACTCAGAGCTGAAGCCTGACCGTGTCTTTGGAGATCTCTCCGGTGAGGGGGGGGGGGGGGGGGGGGGGTGGAGGGTGAAGGCACTCAGAGCTGAAGCACTGCCCGTTTTTCTTTGGAGATCTTCTCCACGGTTGGGGGGGGGGGGGGGGGGGTGAAGGCCCACTCAGAGGCTGAAGCACTGACCGTGTCTTTGGAGATTTCTCCATGGTGGGGGGGGGGGGGGGGGGGGGGGAGGGAGGAGGGTGAAGGCCACTCGAGCTGAAGCATGACCGTGTCTTTGGAGATTTCTCATGGTGGGGGGGTGGGGGGGGGGGGGGAATGGGGGTGAAGGCCACTCAGAGCTGAAGCACTGACCGTGTCTTTGGAGATCTTCTCCGGTTTGGGGGGGGGGGGGGGGGGGGGTGGGGGGGGGGGGGAGGGGAAGGCCTCAGAGCTGAAGCACTGACGTGTCTTTGGAGATTTTTCCACTTGGGGGGGGGGGGGGGGGGGGGGGGGGGAAGGCATCAGAGCGGGAGCAGACCGTGGTTTTGGAGTCTTCCCATGGTGGGGGGGGGGGGGAGGGGGGGGTGGGAGAGGAAGAGTGTAGTTTTTGGGGGAGGGTTGAAGGCCACTCGAGCTGAAGCATGACCGTGTCTTTGGAGATCTTCTCCCGGTTGGGGGGGGGGGGGGGGGGGGGTGGAGGGTGAAGGCCACTCAGAGCTGAAGCACTGACCGTGTCTTTGGAGATCTTCTCCATGGTGGGGGGGGGGGGGGGGGGGGGGGGAAGGAGGTAAAGGGGCCACTCAGAGCTGAGCACTGCCCGTGTCTTTGGAGATCTTCCCATGGTGGGGGGGGGGGGGGGGGGGGGGGAGGGAGGAGGGTGGAAGGCCACTCAGAGCTGAAGCACTGACCGTTGTCTTGGAGATTTTCTCCATGGTGGGGGGGGGGGGGGGGGGGGGGGAGGGGGGGATGGAGGGTTGAAGGCCACTCAGAGCTGAAGCACTGCCCGTGTCTTTGGAGATCTTCTCCAGTGGGGGGGGGGGGGGGGGGGGGGGGGGGGGAAGGTGGGGAGGGGGAGGGGGGGGGGGGGGGGGGGGGGGGTGAAGGCACTCAGAGCTGAAGCACTGACGTCTTTGGAGCTTCTCCATGGTGGGGGGGGGGGGGGGGGGGGGGGGGGGGAAGGCCACTCAGAGCTAAAGCACTGCCCGTTTTTCTTTGGAGATCTTCTCCATGGGGGGGGGGGGGGGGGGGGGGGGGGGGAGGGATGGAGGTGTGAAGGCCACTCAGAGCTGAAGACTGCCCGTGTCTTTGGAGATCTTCTCCAGGGTTTGGGGGGGGGGGGGGGGGGGGGGGGGGATGGAGGTTGAAGGCCACTCAGAGCTGAAGCACTGACCTTTTGTCTTTGGGTTTCTCCATGGTGGGGGGGGGGGGGGGGGGGGATGGGGGGGGGGGTGGGGGGGGGGGGGGGGGGGGGGGGGAGGGATGGAGGGTGAGGCCACTCAGAGTGAAGCCTGACCGTGTCTTGGAGTCTTCTCCATGGGTGGGGGGGGGGGGGGGGGGGGGGGGGGGGGGGGGGAGGGGGATGGGGGGGGGGGGGGGGGGGGGGGGGTGAAGGCCACTCAGAGTGAGCACGGCCGTGTTTTGGAGATCTTCTCCGCTGGGGGGGGGGGGGGGGGGGGATGGGGGGTGAAGGCCATCGAGCTGAAGCACTGCGTGTCTTGGAGATTTTCCCGGTTGGGGGGGAGGGGGGGGGGGAGGGGGTGAAGGCCACTCGAGCTGAAGCACTGCCCTTTGTCTTTGGAGATCTTCTCCAGGTTGGGGGGGAGGGGGGGGGGGGGGGAAGGAGGGTGAAGGCCATCAGAGCTGAAGCACTGACCGTTGTCTTTGGAGATCTTCTCCAGGGTGGGGGGGGGGGGGGGGGGGATGGAGGGTGAAGGCCACTCAGAGCTGAAGCACGGACCGTTGTCTTTGGAGATTTCTCCAGGGGGGGGGGTGGGGGGGGGGGGGGGGGGTTTATTAAGGCCACTCCGGCCCACTCCCCGGTCTTTGGGTCCTTATCCTAAAATATTAACCCAACCTTCCCAACCCCCTAAACCAACCCTTCTTAATCTTTCCCTCCTTAAATTAACCCTAACTAACCCCCCCTACCCTTCCCCTTTAATTTCCCTCCCACTTATCTAACCTTAACCAACCCAACTAACACTATTCTTTAACTTCCCCTTTCTAATATAACCCTAACCCTAACCCTTTACCTTAACTTTCCCTTAATTTTCCCCTACCCCCCTCCTTCCTCCCCCCTACTATCCCACCCCCCTTAACCCCCCGGGCCCCAACCCAAACCCCTAAAGACCCGCCAGTAAACCCTTAATCCTATGGGGGGGGGGGGGGGGTACCACTAACCTAACCATTGACCCTTTCCCTATCTTTCCATCGGGGGGGGGGGGGGAGGTGGGTGTAACCCACCCGAACACTACCTCTTTAATACCTTCCCCCCCGGGGGGAATTAACCCACCCAACCCCTACACTAACCTTCCCTTTCCCCTTTTCCCATTAAATATAAACCCTAACCCCCTAACCCTAACCTTCCCTAATCTACCCCTCCCTTTTTAATAAAACCCATCCCAACCTAACCTACCTTCCCCTAATCCTATTCCCTGGGGGGTGGGGGGGGGGGGAGGGTTGGGGGGAACCCCCGGGAAGATGAGGTTTGGATCCCCGCGGTGGGGGGGGGGGGGGGGGGGGGGGGGGTGGGGGTGAAGGCCACTCAGAGCTGAAGCACTGACCGTGTCTTTGGAGATCTTCTCCATGGTGGGGGGGGGGGGGGGGGGGGGGGGGGGGGGGGGGGGGGGTGGGGGTGGAAGGCCACTCAGGGCGAGCAGGGACCGTGTCTTTGGAGATTTCAGGTTGGGGGGGGGGGGGGGGGGGGGGGGAGGAGGGTGAGGCCACTCAGAGCTGAAGCACTGACCGTGTTTTGGAGATTTTTCTCCATGGTGGGGGGGGGGGGGGGGGGGGGGAGGGTGGAGGGTGAAGGCCACTCAGAGCTGAAGCACTGACCGTTGTCTTTGGAGATCTTCTCCATGGTGGGGGGGGGGGGGGGGGGGGGGGGGGGGGAGGGGAATGGAGGGTGTAAGGCCATCAGAGCTGAAGCACTGACCGTGTCTTTGGAGATTTCTCCATTGGTGGGGGGGGGGGGGGGGGGGGGGGGATGGGGGGTTTGGAAAGGCCACTCAGAGCAAAAGCCTGACGTGTTTTGGAGATCTTCTCCGGGGGGGGGGGGGGGGGGGGGGGGGGGGGGGGGGGGGTGGAGGGGTGAAGGCCACTCAGAGCTGAAGCACTGACTGTGTTTTTGGGAGATCTTCTCCATGGGGGGGGGGGGGGGGGGGGGGGGTGGAAGGCCTCAGAGTTTGAAGCATGACCGTGTCTTTGGAGGTTTTCCCGGGGGGGGGGGGGGGGGGGGGGGGGGGGGGGGAGGGGGGGAGGGAAGGCCACTCAGAGCTGAAGCACTGACCGTGTCTTTGGAGATCTTCTCCAGGTTTGGGGGGGGGGGGGGGGGGTGGGAAGGGGGGTGAAGGCCACTCAGAGCTGAAGCATGACCTTTGTCTTTGGAGATCTTCTCCATGGTGGGGGGGGGGGGGGGTGGGGAGGGAGGGAAGGTAAAGGCCACTCAGAGCTGAAGAAAGGGACCGTTGTCTTTGGAGATCTTCTCCATGGGGGGGGGGGGGGGGGGGGGAGGGAGGGGGTGAAGGCCACTCAGACGGGAAGC
>CM031607.1:96436607-96458583 GCA_018398815.1 Conus ventricosus
TCCCCTTACCTCCCTTGATCGATTGATCTCGTTTTATTGTGTAAATTCTTTAAATCATGAATACCTCAGAACCTACACAGTTGTGTATACGTCGCTGAAGTCACAAAAATTAATGTATTCTATTCATTACAATCGTGTTGGACTGAGAAGCCATATTTTCACTAAAACTGGTATTTCGACCAGATTAATCTTGGCGCCATTTTGAATTGTCCGACGAACAAACCGTAAATAATTCTTGATTTCACAAAAAGTATGAGAGAATCCAAAGAATCCATGAATGCAATTGAAAGTAAAGTCCATAAGCTCTCATTTCGTATATCGCATGCCTATGATCTTTTCTGTACAAGCTTGCGACTATACGAAATGACTGACAGCGCCGGTCCCTTTAGCGAGTCGCCTTCTTTGTTTACTGTCGGAGTTTTGATCTAAATTGTTATTTCATGAGATTCCGACTTCCCAATCGAAATCTTTTTAATAACTCCATTTCTATGATAGAAGCAACCGAAATATATAAAAAATTATCATCCAATGGACGATTTCAACGGAATAACGTTTTATCGAAGATCGTGTTTGAAGCACGTGGCGACGGCCATGTGGTGTTAAGGCAAGTTGTGTTTTCTATCAAACTTTAAACGCAAAGTTCTCTGCTTGGACGGCATCTAGGATAATGAAATTTATATGTATAAAAAGAGCGAGATGCCAGCTTTTTATTCATTACAAAATCATTTCATGCTGTTCTGTATTTTTCATAGATATAAGGAAAATATGACGTAAGCTCGTTTAAAAGTGGGTTCATTCTCGGACTTTAATCGCCAATAACTTTACACAGCCACAAAATTGTCAAATATGACTTTGTCAGATCTGAGCCTTCCTGTCCTGTCGTCGTTACCATGGTCACACTGTCACGGCTACGCGCAATCGGATCACGCTCTGTCATCAGCAGTCAGTCTGTGTTAGTGACAGTTTTGGGGGTTTGTACTGCGCTCTGGGGTTAGTTCACTAGAAGTTTTTTATTTTCGAACCGGTAGAGAGTGTGCGCGATTTGATAAACTAGTTCGTGTTTGGGGCCTACCCAACGTCTTTAGTCTATTTTTAGACCAGGAGAACCGAGTCAGCGGTTTTCTGACACTGGCCGTGTTTGTGCATGCCACAGTGGTGTGTGGGCTTGTGCAGGGTCGGTGTGATTGTGAGTGAGGGATGCGTGTGTGTGGTGTTTGTGTCAGGTGTGTGGGTGTGTGCGTGTGTGGGTGCCGTTGACAAGGGGGGGTCACTAGGTTTTCTCAACAGGTGGCAGGATTAGAGCACGTCTGAGTACGAATCAGCGTCATCTTTGCGTTCTTTTTGATTTGGCTGGCAAGACTGCAGGAGGTGTGGTTCTGAGCCAGATAGTTTTTATTTACGGGTGATTTGTTCACCGAGAATGTTAGACTAGTGTCTTGTGGCGTAATACCTAGCTAGTCTAAGAAGTCCGTGTGTCCACGTTCTGCTGTGTTAGGCGGGAAGAGGAGCTGCAATACCAGTAGCTGTAGTGTTTAGCGTCGGAATGGAAGCGAGTCGTGTGTAGCTGTTACGTAAACTTCACTGGGGCCTCAGCTGCATGAGCGGCTGACAAACCTTGTTGCGGTGCGTCTTCGTCCTGTGCGCTGCAAAGTGTTGCTGTTGACAGCGCGTGGCGTAGCGTCTGGCTTGTTGCTGTTTTGAGTGGTAGGTGTGGGTTTCATTTTCCGTTCATCGGTGTTTTGGTATGGATGTTTCGTGCATGTGGTATGAATGGTTCGTATGTGTGGTGTGGAGGTGTCGTCTGAGGGGGATATAGGTGTTCCTGGGATGTGGAGTTATTATTATGGAGAGTTCGCATCTAGTTCAGGACAGGCGGTTGAATGTATTATGCAGGATGTATAGGGCATTAGGGTTTTGAACTAGGAATGATGATTATAGTGTGTTTGCGCTGTGATGGCTGCATTATTGTTGACATCGTGTGTCGGACGGATTGTTGTTGACACTGTGAGTGGGCAGAGGGTGATGTATAGGGCTGTCTACTTGGTAAATGCAGTAAGCGGAATGTTTGGGGCTCTTCGTGAGTGCATTGCACTGTGGTAGTTACCGCAGGGTGTTGGTTAGGCTCGCAGTGTTCATGATTTGGAAATTTTGACAATGCTTGGTAAAACCTTATGCTTTGAACTCTGTCGATTCTGGTCATGTGCTCGAGGGGATTGAGAGATTTATTATGTAATGGGGAGGAGGTTTGGTGGTAGCTCCTATTATTTTCTGCGGGTTTGGATTGAGTATTTTGGTTGTGTTGATGGTATGGGATGTATCTGGGTTCCATGCTCAGGTGGGGTTATTGCTCATTGTGGGTGTGATCTTGGTACGCGTGAACCCATAGTGTGAATGATGCTTGCGTGGACTGAGCCCGGTTGCTATGAGCGGTCTAGATTTGTGTGGGGTGGACTCGTGCACTGATCTGACTATTGACTAAGTGTTTAGTCAAGTTGGAGTGAATACTGGATTTGACTAAGGATCTGTGCTCTTTCTCTGATTGACCTGTAAATGACCCCCTGTTGTACGGACGGTATCCTACGTTGGGCTGCTGGACATCTCAGCAGAGACTCCTGTCGACTCCATCGAGGAACCTGCTGTGTCACCTGTCGTCCCGAGGTCACCTGTCATCCTGAGGTCAGACAGATTACCAGGGTCATCCGTCAAGTGTTGACTCATCCTGCATCCTCTCAGACCTGTCCCGCTCCCATTCTGATGCCCTTGACCCTATCAAGGTGTACCCCGGTTTGTCCTTGGTCCCCTCCAGACCGAGTGTCCAATTGACCCATCAACACCCCCCCCCCTGTCCCTGTCCTCCGCCCTACGTCGCTGCAGCTTGGGTGTAAGGAGGGAGCGTATGCTGGCCACAGTGGGGGCTGGGCAGGCAACTACTCGCCTGCATCTTGTGGCGACCGGGCAGGACTGGGAGAGCACGTGGCTTGACCCTTGGGGACTTCATCGGAGGGAACTACGGGGAGGCACTGGGTCATGGTGAGGGGCGTTCTGGACGTGAGTGGTGTGGCCAGTGTGTCTGGTGTGGCCAGTGGTCTGGTGTGGCCGGTGGTCTGGTGTGGCACGGAGCATCGCACAGCTGACCGTGAGGGTCCTGCATCTGGTGGATGTGTTTCGGAGAGACGTGCGTGGGCAAGTGCTTCGGGCTCACTGAACAATAGTGAACAACAGCACGAGCGTGACATACAGGTGATAGTGTTGGGGATCGTGGACGGTGGTGAGTCGTGTGAAAGACCTGTGTGCTGTTTAATGTGTTTCTCATGAACAATAATTAGTAGTTTGGTCAGCGTGGTTGTTGGCCTGGGGTATGTTCTATGCTGCTGGAGTCCATTGAAGTTCTTTTCAGGGGTTGACTTTGGCACGGTGTGGTATACATGGTATTGATGATATGTGTCATGTGCACTATGACCCATGTGGTGTCTCCAGGTGCTGGAGGCCATTGAAGTTCTCTCAGGGGTTGACTTTGGCACTGTGTTATATACATTGTATTGATGATATGTGTCATGTGCCCTATGACCTATGCGGTGTCTCTAGGTACTGCAGGGACGGAGCTGGTGTCAGGTGTGAATGCAGTGTGATTGAGTGTAAATGAGCGAGGGTGTTGGTTGTGGCATGTGTTATTGGTATGAAAGGGATTGATTAGAGTTGGAAGGTGGTCGGTTTGTTATTGTCGGGGGAAGGTTCATGTCACAGTCGCGGTCAATAAATGTTGTGTGAATGTTAATCTGTGTTCAGTAGTCTCAGGTTGTTTGGAAGCAACTAGATAGGCTGTAAATTCTGTCTGTCATTCTTATGCAATTAGTTCAGGTCTTAGCGAACCTGACAGACTTATTGCATTTTATTCCTTGGGTTCTGAGGTTTTCATCGATATGAAATATGTTTGGATACCTTGAACGTACGGCAAGCTAGACAACGCAGAAGCTGCGACAGATAGCACAATTTTTGTCATTTGCCGTCTCGCGAGGCACATTTTGCGTGCGGCGCTGCGTTGTCTTCTCTGCGGTCCGGGCAAGCTGTATATATTTGGGCCGTGGCGTGAGTGTTCCCCGAGAGTGTTGCCAACCAGTGTTGCCCACAGTGTTGCCGAGGAGTGTTGCCTAGAGTGTTGGCTAGAGAGGCAGAGAGAGTGCTCAGTGCGCTGAGTGCTGAGAGAGAGAGTTCCCAGGCAGTGTTCCTGGTTTGAGCTCCTTGCCATGGGAGAGAAATAAAGGCAAGAGAAATCTCTGCTTCGTCCTGTGTGTGTCTTGACTGGCTGCTGTCCCTTGGTCCCTGCACTTATCACCATCTGCCTGTCTTCACCTGCACACCCCTTACCCCTCCACACCATCACAATATATATATATATATATAAAGAGACAAACACAAGATGAACATGCACAAACACACACACACATACACAGACATACATGCACACACACACACCACACACACACACATGCAAACACACACACACACACACACTCTCTCTCTCTCTCTTTCACACACACACAGGCACACACACACACACACACACACACACACACACACACACACACACACACACACACACACACACACATACACACACACTCAGACACACACACATACACAACATAAACACACACACACTCTCTCTTTCTCTCTCTCTCCCTCTCTCTGCCTCTCTCTCTCTTCCTCTCTCACACACACACACTCACCAGGCTGTTGAGCACAGCGTCAGTACAGTCCAGGTCAGGGATGTCGTTGAGGAATCGCAGAGCCACGGACTGCAGGGCCTCTCCCGGCCACTCACTGAACCAGTCGATGGTGCAGCAGTTGACCAGCGCCGGGAACTGACGCAGACGTGCACGGAACACCTCACCGATGGGGCTGTACAACACGACAGCAGGACAGAATTCATCATCACTCTGAACACCTCACCGATGGGGCTGTACAACACGACAGCATTCATCATCACTCTGAACACCTCACCGATGGGGCTGTACAACACCACAGCAGGACAGAATTCATCATCACTCTGAACACCTCACCGATGGGGCTGTACAACACCACAGCAGGACAACACTCATCATCACTGAACACCTCACCCATGGGGCTGTACATCACCACAGCAGGACAACACTCATCATCACTGAACACCTCACCCATGGGGCTGTACAACACCACAGCAGGACAACACTCATCATCACTGAACACCTCACCCATGGGGCTGTACAACACCACAGCAGGACAACACTCATCATCACTGAACACCTCACCCATGGGGCTGTACAACACCACAGCAGGACAACACTCATCATCACTGAACACCTCACCCATGGGCTGTACAACACCACAGCAGGACAACACTCATCATCACTGAACACCTCACCCATGGGGCTGTACAACACCACAGCAGGACAACACTCATCATCACTGAACACCTCACCCATGGGGCTGTACATCACCACAGCAGAACAACACTCATCATCACTGAACACCTCACCCATGGGGCTGTACAACACCACAGCAGGACAACACTCATCATCACTGAACACCTCACCCATGGGGCTGTACATCACCACAGCAGGACAACACTCATCATCACTGAACACCTCACCCATGGGGCTGTACATCACCACAGCAGGACAACACTCATCATCACTCTGAACACCTCACCCATGGAGCTGTACAACACCACAGCAGGACAACACTCATCATCACTGAACACCTCACCCATGGGGCTGTACATCACCACAGCAGGACAACACTCATCATCACTGAACACCTCACCCATGGGGCTGTACAACACCACAGCAGGACAACACTCATCATCACTGAACACCTCACCCATGGGGCTGTACAACACCACAGCAGGACAACACTCATCATCACTCTGACTTAAGCATGGTACAGATTAATGATATAATGGGGCATGCAGAGAGAGAGAGAGAGAGAGAGAGAGAGAGAGAGAGAGAGAGAGAGAGAGAGAGAGAGAGAGAGAGAGAGAGAGAGAGAGAGAGAGATCATCACTCCAACTTTAGCATGGTACAGATTAATGATATAATGGGGCATGCAGAGAGAGAGAGAGAGAGAGAGAGAGAGAGAGAGAGAGAGAGAGAGAGAGAGAGAGAGAGAGAGACATCATCACTCCAACTTTAGCATGGTGCAGATTAATGATAGATGGGGCATGCACAATGAGAGAGAGACAGACAGACAGAGGCAGAGAGCAAGAGAGAGAGACAGTGAGACAGAGAGAGTGACAGAGAGAGAGAGACAGAGAGAGAGAGACAGAGACAGAGAGAGACAGCGATAGAGACAGAGAGAGAGAGAGAGACAGACAGACAGAGAGACAGGCAGAGAGACAGAGAGAGTGACAGAGAGAGAGACAGGCAGACAGACAGACAGACAGACAGAGAGAGAGAGAGAGAGAGAGAGAGAGAGAGAGAGAGAGAGAGAGAGAGAGAGAGAGAGAGAATGTATGTAGGCATGTACATTACATATGTTTTTAAGAGAGAGAGAAAAGGCATGCATGTACAGTACACATGCTTTGCAGTGCACTGCTGTTCCTTTAGGCACACATGTCTTGTCTTGTGGTTTGTGTCTAAGGAGCCTATGTACGCTATATGGAACAATGGTGAGGGACAACAAACTACAGGTACAGTTACAGCCAAATTTTTTTTTTTTTTTGCAACTATGTAAACTTACAGAGCTTTCGCATTCACAGTTTTAGAGTGATCTGCTAAATTGTCTGATAGTGATTCTTCTAACACTGACATCATAATGTTATTTCACTGGCTCATGGAGATGGAAGGGAAAAAAATGGGAGAAAATTTTTTTTTTTTTTTACACTCACTCACTCAAAGCAGCACATGATACAAGGAAATATCTTCAATATACTCTCCCTGTAACCATCATTTATCCCAGGAATGAAGGTTAATTGTTCTTGCTTTGAACTGAGACTAACGCCCGAGCTCTGGTTGGACAAAGGCTGTCGTATGCATTCGTGTATGCCCTGTTCGGGTGCTGTGCCAAAAAAGCCAAGAGAGGAGTCTAAATGAGGAATTTCACAGTACAGACTCCTATCAAACCTCATCTCTCATCACAAGGGGAGGCAGAGGACAGAAGAGAGGCACAATGAACTGCCAGCACCATGCCACATCAAGGTGATGAAAGAAAAGTAGAGACTTAGAAAAACATCACCGAAATGGTGGCAAAAATTCTGTAGTGTGACATTCCAAAGAACGCAACCAAGCACAAACATATCCTGGACCCCCCAAAACATGGAAACTGCATCGTGCCAAGGGAGACAACCGATGCCTTGCCGTAGAAGTGACTGACCTCATGGTGATGACGGTGTGCATGTTGTTGCGCACTCTCTTGGTGTAGGAGGTGAACAGGTTGGTCTTGGTGGGCTGCATGCCCGCGTCCTGGACGATGGGCTTCATGGCCGTGAAGATCTGCTCCTGCTCGTCAAAGCCATAGATGTTGGGCACGTCGCCAGAGTTCAGGATGTTGTTGATGTCCTCCAGGAAAGACTCGCTCTTGATCTGAAGGACATGTCAGAACTTGGCATCAACTGTAATCTATTTGTGAACAAATGGCCATCTTAAAATCTGTTTTGAAAAAAAAAAGAAGAAAAAAACCCCCAGGTCCAATGAAAGATGAAAAAAAAGTCCCTAGAAAGGCATCTGGGAGACCCCCGCCAAGGTCCAACGGATCCTGGGACATTACTCTACCACCAGGTAAGGAAAGGTAATAGCCCAGCCGACTGCAAAGGGCCATGTCAGGGCTGACACCGCGTTGACGTCAACAACTCACAAGTCGTTTAAACGAAAAAATAAGATAAAATTGATAAATGAATGAATAAATAAATAAACTGATTCACACAAACCTTTTAACCCCTTCACACAAACCTTTTAAATACCCCTTCACACAAACCTTTTAACCCCTTACACAAACCTTTTAAATACCCCTTCACACAAACCTTTTAAATACCCCTTCACACAACCTTTAACCCTTCACACAACCTTTTAAATACCCCTTCACACAAACCTTTTAACCCCTTCACACAAACCTTTTAACCCCTTCACACAAACCTTTTAAATACCCCTTCACACAAACCTTTTAACCCTTCACACAAACCTTTTAAATACCCCTTCACACAAACCTTTTAACCCCTTCACACAAACCTTTTAAATACCCCTTCACACAAACCTTTTAAATACCCCTTCACACAAACCTTTTAAAATACCCCTTCACACAAACCTTTTAACCCCTTCACACAACCTTTTAAATACCCCTTCACACAAACCTTTTAACCCCTTCACACAAACCTTTTAACCCCTTCACACAAACCTTTAACCCCTTCACACAAACCTTTTAACCCCTTCACACAAACCTTTTAACCCCTTCACACAAACCTTTTAATACCCTTCACACAAACCTTTTAACCCCTTCACACAAACCTTTTAAATACCCCTTCACACAAACCTTTTAAATGCCCCTTCACACAAACCTTTTAAATACCCCTTCACACAAACCTTTTAAATACCCCTTCACACAAACCTTTTAAATACCCCTTCACACAAACCTTTTAAATACCCCTTCACACAAACCTTTTAAATACCCCTTCACACAAACCTTTTAAATACCCCTTCACACAAACCTTTTAAATACCCCTTCACACAAACCTTTTAAATACCCCTTCACACAAACCTTTTAAATACCCCTTCACACAAACCTTTTAAATACCCCTTCACACAAACCTTTTAAATACCCCTTCACACAAACCTTTTAAATACCCCTTCTAAAAACACACAGGAAATATTTTTTTTTTTTAATCTTTCTTCTGTAAAAACTGAGATCAGATGAAAAATGTTGATCTGCCTCAGAGAGGGAGAAGGAATAGCAGGCGAAGTACTACCAGGCATGGTCTGAAAGAATTACCTTCCATGTACATTTTTCAGTATGGTCGGCGAACGAGCTCCCTGGGGACTATTATAGGCTGGATGGCTAGTCGAGTCTGATGTGCATGTGCCAGTGTTGCTCAACGTATTCCCCAGTTTTATGTCACGCAATGTTCAGACAGCTGCTTTTATCTGTGTTAATATGCGTGAGACTGGAAGGCACATAGCGCTATACAGAGAAGCTTCTTTTCATGATAATTTGACAGACTGGAACGCACATAGCGCTATACAGAGAAGCTTCTTTTCATGATAATAACGCTATACAGAGAAGCTTCTTTTCATGATAATAACGCTATACAGAGAAGCTTCTTTTCATGATAATCTGACAGAAAAAGGCACATGTAGTGGATCAGTTAGAATGTTCAGCTGTGAGAATGGGGGTACTGAGTTCCAGCCATTTGTGAGGTCAACTTTCACAGCTTGAATACTCTCTCTGTGCACCCTACAGTAAAGGGATACCTGATTCAATGCAGGGAAGACTGAGGTGAAAACTGTCTCTGTGCACCCTAGAGTAAACAGACACCTGATTCAATGCAGGGAAGACTGAGGTGAAAACTGTCTCTGTGCACCCTACAGTAAACAGACACCTGATTCAATGCAGGGAAGACTGAGGTGAAAACTGTCTGTGCACCCTAGAGTAAACAGACACCTGATTCAATGCAGGGAAGACTGAGGTGAAAACTGTCTCTGTGCACCCTACAGTAAACAGACACCTGATTCAATGCAAGGAAGACTGAGGTGAAAACTGTCTGTGCACCCTACAGTAAACAGACACCTGATTCAATGCAGGAAGACTGAGGCGAAAGAATGAGAGGGATGGGATCTGTCCTCCATACCACCATGCCCTGGATATGGTGAATCACCAACAGCTCACTGCCCCAATGACCTTAGGCCAAGAGACATTGCTGAGACACATGCTGGTGATGGCCAGGACACATTGCTGGGACACATGCTGGTGATGGCCAGGACACATTGCTGAGGACACATGCTGGTGATGGCCACTTTACCTGGGTATCGCTGAACAGGAAGACCATGGGCTTGTTCTCCAGGCCGGCCTTCATCATCACGTTGCGCAGGTCGTCTCTCCACTCCGTCAGCCCGTAGTTCTTGGACAGCTCGATTTGGAAACAGTCAAACTCCGACCTGCAGGCAGCCAGCAACAGTTAACTGTGTACATGGGATCAGCGAAAGGTGTCGTGTTTGTGGGTGACTAACATTACTCTACATATAACTGACATACCACACAAACTCCTGGGAAACAACTGATTATGACGCTCAGGGTTTATTCTACAAAGAACCAACTAATGACGGGGGAGATTTCTCTGTCACCACTGGCCTCAAGCACCAAGTCTTTGCCTCTGTCCTAGGCGGGAACCTTCCTCTTTTCTTAGGGGTCTTATACATGACATCATCAGTTACATCTTAGGATGGACACAGGCACATGATGGACTTAAGAGTCCTTATGAAAGGCAAAGGCTGTAAACACAACTTTCAAGTCAACATGCAGCAGGAGGATCACCAGTGGAGTCAGGGAGTTAAATGTGCACACAGGATCAGTGACAGGCGCATGCTGTGGACACAATTTCAAGTCAACATGCAGAGGGACAACTACCAAAGGAGTTGTGTGTGTGGAATCAGTGACAGGCACATGCCATGGAGACAATTTCAAGTCAACATTCAGGAGGATTACCAGGGGAGCTAACTGTGTGCATGTGATCTGTGACAGGCGCATGCTGTAGACACAATTTGAAGTCAACATGCAGCAGGAGGATTACCATGGGAGTTAACTGTGTGCATGGGATCAGTGACAGGTGCATGCTTGGATGCAATTTCAAGTCAACATGCAGCAGAAGGATTAACAGGGGAACCGCCAGTTCTGTGCAGTAAATCAAAAAGGTGGATTTTGCTGTGGGCAGTATTGTCAAGTTCGTCACAGGAAAACTGAATGATGCTAGCACTGATACCAATATGGCTGATTGGTTGAACTTCTACGCATTTTTTTTTTTCTTGAATTGTTTGAACAGAGAACAATGCAAATTTACAATCATTAGCTGCTCCGAAGACGTCATGTCGCTTCACACTACCAGGCTTACTTCTTGCTTGGCACAGGTGGAGAAGACTGGCACAGTTTGTGAAAAATCTCACACAAGAACACACTTCATGAAAACTCTCCATGAGATTTCAAAAGTGTGAGCTATCTGACTGCTCCCCTGTTGCTAGATTGTGTTTTGGGTTGTGTCTAAGCCTGTGTATTGGATGTGCCATTGTGCTTCCATATTTTGGAATGAAAAGGGAGAAAAAAAATCATGTTTACATTTTGTCTCCCATTTTCTCATTTTTCTGTTGCTGTTTTATTCACAGAAACTTCAATTTTTGTTTTGCTATACACACTTTCACATGATCAATACATTTTCAAACCTGTACATATGCAAACTCACATATTAACATGCATATGCACTGACACACATACATGCAGTCTCCCTTCTCTAAATACAAACACCCTAATCCCAGTTTCATAAATCACTTACTGACTCCCAAAGGCACACCTGCTACACCCCTTTCTCTACCAGTCACACCTCCTCCCGACTCCCCCCCCCCCCCCCCCCCCCTCCCCCTCCCCCCCACACTCACCCCCCCCCCCCCCCTCCCCACACTTACAAATGAGCAGCCAGCCGTGTCAGAGACTGGCGACCGAGCCACCCATGCCCAGCAAAAGGGCGTTGCCCAGGGCTGTCGGATGACGCGGGCGATGCGGCACACGTGCTTGATGGCATCCATGAAGAGCACCAGCCTCATCTGGGGCATGTTGATCTGGTTGTAGTCCTCCAGATAATCATCCACCACCTTCGTCACCTGAAGACACCACCATCACCACCACAGGTGAATGTCAGCAACCACCTTCATCATGGCTGCTACACGGTTTATGCCCTGTCTGAAGAGAATCCTGACGCTGAGTGCTGCGGTGCCACTCAAGACAAGCCAAAGTGCTGACAAAGGCACTGAGCAGAGTGCAAAGGGATGCTTATTTTTCTTCTCTTAGGCTATGTTGTTGACAAAGGCACTGAACAGAGTGCAAAGGGATGCTTATTTTTCTTCTCTTAGGCTATGTTGGTTCCCAGCACCTTCTTTCATTTTATCCAGTGCACCCTCCAGGCACAAAGCTTGAGGGATCCTAAATCCACCAACCAGGGGATGCCCCTCTACGCTGTGTAGCCCCGACACGAGGGGATGTTTATTTGATGCACAGTCCTCAACACATTCCTCCTCACTTGTCTGTTTTGAACTGTATAACACATCATTGTTACCCTGTATAACATAACTCTTAATGTGTATCTACCTAATAGTTTATGTATATAGCATAATTGCTTCTTTATACTCTGTATGCTTATTTGTATTACTTTTTAAGGACTTCTAAAGGATTCAACTATAAATTTCAAAGGCTGAAAAACAGAAACTATAGGCCTTTATGCCTGTTTCGGATGCTTCTTGTATTCTCTTCACCAGAATCCAATTTGTAGCAGATCGTAGAGAAGCAGCCACTTTTGACAGACACAAAATGAACACAAATTTCCCTGCAGCAGATCATAGAGAAGCAGCCACTTTTGACAGATACATAATGAACACAAATTTCCCTGTAGCAGATCGTAGAGAAGCAGCCACTTTTGACAGATACAAAATGAACACAAATTTCCCTGTAGCAGATCGTAGAGAAGCAGCCACTTTTGACAGATACAAAATGAACACAAATTTCCCTTCAGCAGATCGTAGAGAAGCAGCCACTTTTAACAGATACAAAATGAACACAAATTTCCCTCTCAGAATATAAACTGCTCTATAAAAACCTTCAGTTCCAAGCACTTTCAAGCACTCTGTGCTTTTCATAAGCACTAAAATTCAAATTGCAAGGACTTTTTACTTTTTAAAAATCATCCTCAGCACATGACCTTTAAAAGGACTTGTATGTATCGTGATCTGTCTTTTAACATACACATGCAAACATACACACACCCCAACTTTCCTTCCCTCACAAATCACCCATGTATACATATCTCTTACCCATCCTCCCTACCCTTCCCCACACCTCCCCACCCACTTCTCTTCCCCCCCCCTCCCCCCCCTCCCCCCCCCCCCCCCCCCCCCCCCCCCCCCCCCCCCCCCCCCCCCTTCCCTCTCCTGACCTTGTCATGGTCGTCGAGGTAGACGTAGGGGCGGTTGTCGACGGTGGTGGTCATGAAGTCGCCGTACAGGAAGGGCTGCTGGGTGACCACCTCCTCCATCTTCATGCCAAAGTCCGACTCCATCTTCTCCCCGAGCAGCTTGTCGAACCAGTTGCGGTCCTCGTCGTTGACCAGACGGTCCTGGTAGACGCGGCAGCTCTCGTGGTACCACAACCCCAGCAGGTCTTTGGTGCTCTGCGCCACAGACAGACAGACAGACACCTGATTTGACTGGATCGCAAGGGTCGGGAGAGAAAGGCTGTGAGCTCTGAACACGTGAAGGTCATGAGACTCACAGTGACTGAAGATGAGTGTGAACATGAGCATACACCTATGACCATGTGCACACATAGATGAACACAAATCATAGAGAAAGGAACAAAGGCAGGGTCACTTTTTGCACAAATCACACTGAAGGTTGGAAAATAATCATCTTTGAAAGGGAAAGAAATATGTTTCATCCCATACTTTGCTTCACCAACAACCCAAGGAAATCACCACGAAATTATGCAATGTACTTCCTCTTCTTTCATTAATCATGATTTTAGAATCTTTTCTTTATGTATGTCATACTAATACACATTTGTCTGCAAGAATTCTCAGATAAACCCCAAGACACATTGGCAGCACCTACAACTGTCGATGTTGTGACGGAGGCGGCATCTTGCAACTGTCCAAGTCTCCCACACTACATCTGCGGATTTCTTCAGCCTGGCGCCCGACCAGAGGTCAGGTACACATAAACTGATCTGGCCTCCTCAGGAACCTTAATTCATGTCGGTTCCAATCAAGCACATTTAGCCCTTATCCTGTGCATTATTAAGTACAGTGAGAGTATGTTGGGCTATTTCCTCCTTGTATTATGTGTTGCTTCCAGCAAGTGAATTTCCACTGATACTGGCCAAAGAAGCAGTAACATCACTGAAGCCAAGTTTTAGATACAGTCATGGTGGACGATCTTAATCAATAACTCTTTAAGTTCCTAAAGCCATCATAGATTTACATAGTTCCAGAAAATATATAGCTATGACAAAGTCAAGTTTTACATGCATTTTACCACAAATAAATAATAATGCAATGTATTGCAATAGAAGTAACAATGGCATGATAAAGGATCTGTTTGGTCCCTATTCATTGGAGAACCGCTCATCACTAGATAATTCAAAGACAATGAAAATTTAATGTGTTTTAGAACAGTTATATTTCTGTACATGTGGACCCTTTGTATGTGCCAATCCACAGTGATCAAAGTTTGAGTGAAGCAGCGCCTATCTTCCCACTGAACAGCCAAAACATGCCAGGCTGGGAAGACTGAACAGCCAAAACATGCCAGGCTGGGAAGACTGAACAGCCAAAGCATGCCAGGCTGGGAAGACTGACCAGCCAGAACATGCCAGGCTGGAAAGATTGAACAGCCAAAACATGCCAGGCTGGGAGGATTGAACAGCCAAAACATGCCAGGCTGGGAAGACTGAACAGCCAGAACATGCCAGACTGGGAAGACTGAACAGCCAAAACATGTCAGGCTGGAAAGATTCAACAGCCAAAACATGCCAGGCTGGGAAGACTGAACAGCCAGAACATGCCAGGCTGGGAAGACTGAACAGCCAAAACATGCCAGGCTGGGAAGACTGAACAGCAAAACATGCCAGGCTGGGAAGACTGAACAGCCAAACATGCCAGGCTGGGAAGATTCAACAGCCAAAACATGCCAGGCTGGGAAGACTGAACAGCCAAAACATGCCAGGCTGGGAAGACTGAACAGCCAAAACATGCCAGGCTGGGAAGACTGAACAGCCAAAACATGCCAGGCTGGGAAGACTGAACAGCCAGAACATGCCAGGTGGGAAGACTGACAGCCAGAACATGCCAGGCTGGGAAGATGAACAGCCAAAACATGCCAGGCTGGGAAGACTGAACAGCCAAAATGCCAGGCTGGGAAGACTGAACAGCCAGAACATGTCAGGCTGGGAAGACTGACCAGCCAGAACATGCCAGGTGGGAAGATGAACAGCTAAAACATGCCAGGCTGGGAAGACTGAACAGCCAAACCATGCCAGGCTGGAAGACTGAACAGCCAAAACATGCCAGGCTGGGAAGATGAACAGCCAAAACTGCCAGCTGGGAAGACTGAATAGCCAAAACATGCCAGGCTGGGAAGATTCAACAGCCAAAACATGTCAGGCTGTCAAGACTGAACAGCCAAACATGACAGGCTGGGAAGACTGAACAGCCAAAACATGCCATGCTGGGAAGACTGAACAGCCAAAACATGCCAGGCTGGGAAGACTGAACAGCCAAAAATGCCAGGCTGGGAAGACTGAACAGCCAAAACATGTCAGGCTGGGAAGACTGAACAGCCAAAACATGCCAGGCTGGGAGACTGAACAGCCAGAACATGTCAGGCTGGGAAGACTGAACAGCCAAAACATGCCAGGCTGGGAAGATTGAACAGCCAAAACTGCCAGGCTGTCAGACTGAACAGCCACAACATGCCAGGCTGGGAAGACTGAACAGCCAAAACATGCAGGCTGGGAAGACTGAACAGCCAAAACATACCAGGCTGGGAAGACTGAACAGCCAGTCATGATGTGAGGAGTAAAGGGATAAGCAACACACACACATACTATACTCACTGTTCCACCACCACGCACCCCCCCCCCACCCACTTCCCCTCAACCCTTCTCTCTTCCCTTCATCTCTCCCTCCGTCCTTCCTTTCCCTGAACCCTAAACGAACCACTCACGGTGATTTTGGAGGGGTCTCCATGAGGATGCCCTGGATGACCTTGGAGGGTCGCGGAGGTTGATGGTGTAGTGGGACTTGGCGGGGGTGGGCAGCAGCTGGGTCTGCACGGTGTTGTAGGTGGCGATGCAGGTGTCCACCATTGGTCACACAGCGAGCTGATGTTGGGACTCTGACCTGAAGCAGCACCACACCACACAAACAGTCAGAGTCAGGGCACCAAACATCTGACCAAAATATACCCAGACGCCATGTTATCATACCCAAAAACATTCAACTTTCCATTCGAATGTCCATCGGTAAATAGAACACACACATCTGCATGGTGAGAAAGTGCTGACATGAAAAAAAAAAGAAGAAAAAAGTGAGTGTGTGTGTGTGGGGGTGGGGGTGGGGGGGGGGGGGGGGGGGTGGATGGGAGCCGGAATAGCTGAGTTGGTAGAGCGCCGGACTCGTTATCTTGGTGATCCTGGGGTTGCGGGTTCGAACCTCCGCCGGGGCGTTTCGGTACAGGGGGATTTTTCCCTCTGAGTTAACATTGGTTCTGACTCCATTTCCCACACAGTCCTTCGAATGAGACTATAAACCGAGGTTCTGTGTGTGAACGCACGCATAACATCTTGCACACACGAAAATCCCATCGCCAACTTTCAGAAGAGTAGGCCAGTTTGGTCGTTTGTATGGATGACACGTTACACATAGCATGCACCCTGCGTGAGAAATGGAAAGAATGAAGGAAGTAAGGAAAATGAGTGATCGATATTGAACGATACTGACTGGATGACACGGGAAACGACTGAATGAAGCGCCAATTGGCAGCTCTTCAGTCAGCACTACCCAGGTAGGCAGCCCGTTGTGTAAACGAGTGTTGATTGTAAAGCGCTTAGAGCTTGGTCTCTAGCCGAGAATAGGCGCTATATAAGTATTCATTATTATTATTATTATTATTATTATTATTATTATGGAGGCCCCACTTTAAAAAAGAAAAAAAAAGCAAAATAGGAGGTTGGAGGCCAACAAAAAAAAGAGGGAGAGAGAGGAAAAAACCCCAAAACCATCAGAGTGGCGGTCAGTGTCACCATGAAGGCCTCACTGCGTGCTGACCGCCGCACCACGTCTGCCAATTCATGAGATCACGGTGCGCAGATGACTACAGGAAGGAATGATTGACATGAAATGATTTCAGGTGAGGGTCGTATGGAGAGGTGCTACCAAATACCAATGTGCTGGTCAGGCCTGGATACCTAGGTGATATCATTACTATATCGCTTCAGTCATGGGTGTGTGTACACACATGCATTAACTCTCACAAACACACTCTTTCACCGGAAATGGAAAGAATGAAGGAAGTAAGGAAAATGAGTGATCGATATTGAACGTGTGTGTGTGTGTGTGTGTGTGTGTGTTTGGTCGTTTGTATGGATGACACGTTACACATAGCATGCACCCTGCGTGAGAAATGGAAAGAATGAAGGAAGTAAGGAAAATGAGTGATCGATATTGAACGTGTGTGTGTGTGTGTGTGTGTGTGTGTGTGTGTGTGTGTGTGTGTGTGTGTGTGTGTGTGTGTGTGTGTGAGCGTGGGTGTGTATGTGCGTGCGCGCGTGTATGTGTGCGTGAAAGAGTGTGTTTGTGAGAGTTAATGCATGTGTGTACGAGTGCTCGAGTATGAATGTGTGTGTGTGTGTGTGTGTGTGTGTGTGTGTGTGTGTGTGTGTGTGTGTGTGTGTGTGTGTGTGTGTGTGTGTGTGTGTGGGCGCGCGGGTGTGTGTGCGCGTGTGTGTGTGGGCGTGTGTATGTCTGTGTGTGCGAGTGTGTAAGTTTGAGTATATGTGAGGGTATGGGTGTGTTTGTATTGAGATGTGTGTATTTGTGTATTTATGTAAGTGCGTGTGTATGTGCGTGTGTGTGTGTGTGTTATGTGTGTACGTGTGTGTGTGTGTGTGTGTGTGTGTGTGTGTGTGTGTGTGTGTACGTGTATGTGTGCGCACGTATTTTTGTGTGTTAATTATGCTTCTTTGCTTTGAATGAAAACGTTCATATTCTGTTCATAATGTTTTCTTAAATGTCAGTACAACCTTGAGTTAATCTGACAATAAATTGGTTTCAGTCAGTCAGTGTGCGTGCGTGCGTGCGTGCGTGCGTGCGTGCGTGCGTGCGTGCGTGCGTGTGTGTGTGTGTGTGTGTGTGTGACGGAGTAAAAAGGATCTTCCTACATGTTCTGGAAACTCCTTGGGTTTGTGCAGCAAGATGTAACAGAATAAAAGCTCTACTGTTATATAATTCAGTTTATGACTAATTGTCAAACTCTCCTGTGACGAAAAACAGCTTATGGTTGGTGAACCTACATTGCTGTCTTGACTCGTCAGTACACATTTTCAGTTGGTGGGCTGGAATATTTCAGTTCACAATGTTTTGGAAATAAATTAATTAAATTTCAGGTCAACAGGCTGCTATTGTGCTAAAAATCAATTTCACAACCAAGTCAAACCAGCTCCAAACTCAACAGGCTGAACAATGTTTCTGACTTGAGCACTTAAAAGCACCGTTTTGAATGACAAGTTCTCTCCCTTGAAAAAAAAGTGTTCAAATTTCAATTAAGAATTAGTCTTTACAGACTAGATGGTGGATCATAAGATTCTGCTAAAAAGAAAAAAAAACTATGGTTCATCATTAGTTCATGATCTACATACACAAACCAAAAACTATGGTTCATCATTAGTTCCCGATCAACATACACAAACCAAAAACTATGGTTCATCATTAGTTCCCGATCTACATACACAAACCAACGGCTGGTTCAGTTAAGAACTGTCTTCACATGTGTCTCCATGCCTCTGACCCAAGGGGCAGGCAACTCACTAATCCATGAGTGGAGGATGGTGGTGAAAATCTTCCTCTTGCTGGGGTCCTCCATCTCGGTGAAGGTCAGGAAGTTAAAGTGACGCAAAAGACGCTGGGTGACGGGGTTACGCCCTCCACCAGGGGGACCCATGGCACAGGCAAAGTTCACGTCCACCAAGTTGCGGAAGTCACCTGGAGTTGGAGAAAAAAAAAAACACTCACTCACAATTTTCTCAAAAAGTTTTCATGAATCACATGTGACATTGCTAAACCAGGGGTGCTTCAAAACAACTTCTTTTTCATTTTGCTGCTTCCTTTCATTAATCAATTTGTTCAAAGTTTGAAAAAAGAATATTTGTTTAAGGGACTGGTAAAGCTGCACCGCAGATAAAAGATTTGCAGTAACAATATTTTCTCACAAGCCCCCCAAGGAACAGGGGTTAGTGTTACAGCTTCCAAGCTGGAGGATCAAAGGTGCGATTCCAATCAAAGCCATTCATCTGTGGGAATTTTCTGCCCCAAAACTGAACTGTTCGTGGGCTCTATTCGAAAGACTGGCAACTTTCATCCACTTAACGGGAGCATATCTAAGAGTGGAGCTCAAATGTTCTGACCAACACTGTCGGTGTCTTTATCTCTCAGGCCTGGTTGACACCAGGATATGTAACAAAAGTAAGCGCAGAGTAAAACCCTGTCGTTTAATCTCAGACCAGAATCGAACTCAACACCATCATTGTCATCATCCCCATCCATTAGCACAAACAAAGTTTCAACTTCTGTGGCCTTTCAAGTCCTGCTGTTATGGTGATCTCACTTTTGACTTCCACTCCTAATTTATGCCCTTGAGAGAACAGTAATATGCCGCTTCAGACTCACTTGCTACTCCACCACGTTTTTGGGCGAAAGTGGCCTAAAAGCCGCCTATTCCTGTTCTCTGACAAGTAACCAAAAAATAACGACCCTACAAACAAATATACTGTGTAGGGTTATCCGTTTTCAATACTAATTTACTAAACTTTTCATAGAGGAAAGTATCTGGGACTGAACACATCCCCATAGAGTAACGTAGGGAAAACTAAGCAGTTACTGAACGCGCCCATATACACGGTGGGTGCACTAGGCTATCTGATTACTTCGCAGTAAGCCCGTTAAGGTTAAGTTGCCCTTAGAACAGACAGACAGACAGACAGAGAGGCGGGCACGCACGAACACACACACACACACACACACCACACACACACACACACACACACACTCACTCACTCATACACACACACACACACACACACACACACACACACACACACACACACACACACACACACTAACACGAACACTAACACACACAGACACTTTCTCTCTCTCTCTCTTTTCTCTCTCTTTCTCTCCCTCTCTCTCTCACACACACACACCCACGCAAACTAACACGGCCACCTGCACACACAGAGAAACACACACACTCACACACAGGCTAAAAAATCAATACTGCCGCACCTCCTCCACCCTCTTCCCCCCTCCTCTTCACCCCTTCCTGCTTAGCATTACTCAGCTTCTAGAACTTCTTTTTCAAACATCCCGTGCGGCGGCGTTTTCTAGAACCCAATCAGCGCTTTAAAGCTTTTCCCCTTCCCGGGCGTTTTCAAAATGACTGGAAACCCAAACCTTCTTCTGAAAAGTCAGACGAGCAGGACGGTTTACTTTTGCGGCGGGTGTGTTTTTTTTAAAAAACCTTTTTTAAACCGAAAAACCCAGAATTGTGTATTTTAAAGGTTTGGGCTTTTTAAAGGGAACAAAATTTTTTAAAAAGATAAGCTAGTTTTAATACGGGGTTTGGCTATCGTTGAGATTGTTCAAAATTTGGCCCCGAAGCAAAACAATCCATTACGCGTTGATTTTTTGGGGTTTGGGTTTAGAAGCTTAAAAGCCATGTTTAAAAAAAACATGTCGTTTTTTCTTAAGGGGGGGAGGTAAACACGGCTGATTCGTATTTCTAAAAAAAATTTTTTTGGAAAAATTTTTGCTGTTTTCCCCCCAAGTAAAAATTTTCTGGGGTTTTTATTGAATTTTATTGATTGTTAATACGATTTAGGGGTTATGTGGGAAACTGATCTGTTTTAAAAATGTGTTACTTTTCCTTCTTTTCTAATTTAAACCCGTTATTTTGCCTTCAAAAAATGTGCCCCTTTTGCAACTGAATGGCGATTTTGGGAAAGTTCTGGCAAACCCCCCTAGATAGGGTTAGGCAGACCTTAGGACATCTATAGTATGGAGAGGGTAGTGTGTGGCTAGCATATCTTCATATAAATGCTCCCCAAAATACAAAAGCTGGATGTACTACTATGGCGATTTTTAAAACTGCCATAGGGCAAAGGCCCCAAAGTGGCAAGCCCTTTCTTCAATAACCCCCGAGCGGTTTTTAAAAGGGCAAAAGTGGCACAGGTGCAGGCCTGCGTGGTGGGGTTTGGAATACTGACGATTTTATGACGGGGGTTCTATAAATTTTTCTTAAACCTTTACCGGGTTTGACGTTTATGCTTCGTCGTTCAACCCCGCGCCGTGAACGGTGACCTACTTGCTGGACTCCTTTCCCCAAAAAAGCCCCCCCGGGAAATTTTCTAAAAATTGTTTTTACCTCACCCGCTTTGACGTTGCTTCGTCGTTCACGGCCGGGGAACGGGTGGGCCTATTCTGGGGCTCCTGCCCACAAAGCCCCGGGCGTTTTCCCAAATTTTGTTTTTTACCTACCTGCTTTGACGTCATGCTTCGCCGTTCACGCGCTTGTTGAACGGTGACCCACTTGCTTTGGGCTCCTGGGCCCGGTTAGGGTGCCTTTTTGGGGGTGTACTTTATACCCAATTTTCTTGTTTTTTTTTAATCAGGCTTTTGTTGGGGCTGCCCTTTTAACTTGCAACAAAAGAGCCAATTTTCATTAAAAAAAAAGCAAGCACGGGCTTTGGGACAAATGGTGTTTTCCATGGAAAAAATAATAAAGTCTGTGTACACCCCCACACTCCCACCCCCAAAATCCCCCCCTTTTTTAAGTTTTTTAAATTTAAAATCACCCAGTTCTTAAAATTTAAATTTTTAATTAAATTACTTTTAAGTTCTTTTAAAAAGTTCTTTATTAAGTTCTTGATTAAGTCACCTCAAAATCAAACCCAAGTCATCCCCTAAGTACAACTAAGTTCTTTT
>CM031607.1:96458683-96496977 GCA_018398815.1 Conus ventricosus
ACGAACGCGCGCGCGCGCACACACACACACACACACACACACTCACACACACATTCTCTCTCTCTTCTCTGACATATTGAGTTGTTCGCCCATTCAACCAAACGTGCCCTAGTATTTTTCAGGTAAAAAAGACTTAAAACTAAACAGAACACACACACACACACACCACCACACACACACACACACACACACACACACACACACACACGCACTTCTTGTAACACGGCTGTTTTAAACCGTTTTGATAGATAAGCATTATGAAATGACAACTCTAACTGCTTTGCCGACAAAGAATGTAACTGACTGACGGGAGCCATTCCATAGGTAAGCATTGCAAAATTCTGTACTCGCCAGATGCTCTGTATGACAGCCAAGCAGAGAACAGTAATATGCCGCTTCTGACTCACTTGCTACTCCACACGTTTTTGGGCGAAAGTGGCCTAAAAGCCGCCTATTCCTGTTCTCTGACAAGTAACAAAAATAAAGACCCTACAAACAAATATACTGTGTAGGGTTATCCGTTTTTAATACTAATTTACTAAATTTTCATAGAGGACGTAGGAGAAAGTAGCCTAGACTGAACACGCCCCATAGAGTAACGTAGGGAAAAGCGGCCGTGACTGAACGCGCCCATATACACGGTGGGTGCACCAGGCTATCCGATTACTTTCGCGGTATGTTAATTACAGCGTGGGGATAGAGAGAGAGAAACCCTGACAAAGTTAAGTTGCCTCAGAACAGACAGACAGACAGACAGACAGAGAAGAGAGACAGACAGACAGAGAGGCGGGCACACACACACACACACACACACTAACACGAACACTAACACACACAGGACACTTTCTCTCTCTCTCTCTCTTTCCTCTTCTCTTTCTCTCTCCCTCTCTCTCTCACACACACACACACACCCACGCAAACTAACACGGACACCTGCACACACAGAGAAAACACACACACTCACACACAGGCAAAAATCAATACTGCCGCACTCCTCCCACCCCTCTTCCCCCTCCTCTCCACCCCTTACTTCCTGCCTAGCATTCTAGAACGTTCTATGCTAACACTCCCGCGTGGGGCGACTGTTCCTCAGCCTGACCAATCAGCGTGTTAAGCGTTAGCCTTACGGCCGCTCACGCCACCACATTCTTCACTGACTGCTGTGCAGCGCGTTGTGGTTACTGTGCTGTGATTTTACATTTGACAGGCGGGCTGGGCGGAGAGAACTTGTGTGTGTTAAAAAACATGGCGAGTCAAGGAAGTGGTGTTTCAATGCCTTCTGTCAGTGCTGGAAGTGACACTAATATTACTCAAGAAATGGATGAAACCATGGTGGAAAGCATAGAATCAGCTACAACTTTCCAACAAGCTCAAAATCTCCATTACCGCCGCCAACACCAACGGAATTGTGGACTGCTGCAAGTGCCGGAATTTGCACAGTACTGGAAACAGATCCGCACATAACAATGACAAGCCAGCGCTAGCAATCCCCGTAATCGTTAACAGCGGAAGGCAAGACCTTAGTACATCTACCAGTATGGAGAGGAGTAGTGGGTGGCCGGCACTATCTTCATATAAATGCTCCAAATATACAATGACGGATGTACTACTACTGGCGATTAGAGCCGCCATATAAAGCTTGGCCACAGCAGTAATTGCCTTAACTCTGCCAACGCCAGTTGCAAGCCTGGTTGAGAAAAGAGGAGCACAGCAAACTAGGCTAAGTGATCATATGTGGTTGGGCGTCATGCTTCGTCGTTCACGCGCGTGAACGGTGGCCTACTTGCTGGACTCCTGCCCACAAAGCCCCGGACAGTTTTCTAGAAAATAGTTCTTACCTCACCTGCTTTGACGTCATGCTTCGTCGTTCACGCGCGTGAACGGTGACCTACTTGCTGGGATCCTGCCCACAAAGCCCGGGCAGTTTTCTAAAAATAGTTCTTACCTCACCTGCTTTGACGTCATGCTTCGTCGTTCACGCGCGTGAACGGTGGCCTACTTGCTTAGGCTGCCTTTTTAGGCGGGGTGTACTTTATACAATTGTCTTGTTTTATTTAATCAGGCTTTTGTTGGCGGCTGCTTTGAACTTGCAACAAAGAGCCAATGCATTACAAAAACGCAAGCACTGTCTTGCACCAAGTGGTGTTACACATGACAAATAATAAAGCTCTGTGTACACCACACACACTCCCACCCCAAGTCACCCAAGTTCTTAATTAAGTTTTTAATTTAAGTCACCCAAGTTCTTAATTAAGTTTTTAATTAATACTTCAAGTTCTTAATAAGTTCTTGATTAAGTTTTTAATTAAGTTCTTGATCAAGTTCTTAATAAGTTCTTGATTAAGTCATCCTTTAAGTACAACTAAGTTCTTATAATTATCAAAAAAATACAATCTATGTTTTTATCTTAAATAGTAGATGTCTAATATAGTACACACACGCCTCAAAAAACGCGTCATCGTTGAGGATGTCTTGCTCAGCGTTCTCTGCATAGATCTTAATGAAGTTTATACATCCGAAGCAACCGCATGATTACAATTTGGGTCTATGGAAATGTCTTTTATAGATCCAGGTCTTTATTTATTGACTTCATCATTTTATAATACGCCATGATCTATTTTTATAAAAAAATTTAAAATATTATTCCATTATAAATGGATCAAATGATGCTTTGTTATTGGCGGTTTTGGCGTGCTGGTGTCTTTTTCTGCATTTAGTGGTTCAGATTTTTTTGATTGCTTTTGTTTCTGTTGCTTTTGTTTCCATTGTGTATATATTTTATAGCCGTAATAACTGCCCCAACAGCAGCAATGGCGCCAAAAATGGCAACAGTTTTAAGTTCAATATTCCATGAAGACTTTGGGGCCCTTGTATCACATGGAGTTTTTATAGCTGGCATTGAATCAACTTGTTCTGGCGTTGGCGGCGTTATGTTTTCATGATGAGTCATATTCTGTAACATTAATTTTTTTTGTCTGTTCCACTCTGCTAATTTTTTTCCTGCTTCAACACGCCAGGATTTTTAATGGTCTCACCTGATTCAGCGTTTTCTGCTGATTTTCTGGCTTGGTTACTTTCTCCACCTGATTCAGTGTTTTCTGGTTCTGCTGATTTTCCAGATCGTTCATTTTGAAGGGAAATAAAATCTATATGATTAAAAGTTATTAATCCCATGATTAATGGCGATAACAATGTTCCAAATCTATAGTATAAATCACACCTAGAGACTCTATGACTTTGTTAAAACTGGATCTTGCGTTAAATCATACGTAAGATCTTGTTCAGAATCAATGGGAGCAATCTACTGACTAGTTTAGTGTACAAACTAAGAACCGTTTGCCCCACACTTTTCCCATTCTAGACCCTAGCTGCGCTTCATACCTGTTATGATACTTTAAAATGTCTTGCGGCGACATCTGTTGAATCTGTTCTATGCTGAATTCAGTTTCCCAGGAACTGTTTTGTTTTTTCCCCACGCTGCCCAAAAAATACAGCCTTTCCTTTTTGGGCATAATAGCTTGGTCATCAGCTTGGTCATTCATAAGTTCAGGAAGGTTTAGGCCGCCTTGTAGCTGTAGGAGATCATCACTGTTCATGTTTTTTTAATAATTATAATTATTTTATTTTTTAAAATGAGCACCGAAAAAACTGTTGCTAACCTTGTATACCATTCTGCTGTTATTGGAGGTCTAAGTGTAGGATACTCAATGCTTGGTAAAAGCCTGTTAAGAATTAAACCAGCAGATCTTGGCAAACTAGACTTTGAGGATTCAGCAAAGCTGATTGCTATCATTGCAGCTTCGGTTGCACGAAAGATTTTCTAGTTAAGCAAGGAATAATTCCAGACAATATAAATATGTAAGAAAAAAAATACATTTATAAAAAATGGCTTCACTCGCAATAATGATAGGCGGCGCTGTGGTGAATGCGCTTGCTTTTAGCGGCAGTAATTTTGCATTTAGTAAACTGGGGAATGACGGCGAGAGAAAAAGACATAACAAAGCTATGGAGGAACTAGCAGCTGCACAAGACGCCTATGAAAGGCAGAGACTTGAGCAGTTAGATTTTATTAATGACACACTGAAAAGACAGGGGCATGCAGCTTACATATTTAAAGATGTTGATCAAGCAATAAAACAATATTATCTAGTAACAGGCAAACCAGTCCAGACATTGCCCCCACCAAAATTCAGTGACTTTTATCAACCATCAGAAAAAACAAAAGATGCAAGAAATCGGGTTTATTGTCGTTGGTATGACCGTTGTGTATTTTGTTGCCCATAATATTGGCTGAATAAAAAATGAACAAAATCTATTTATCGCCTAAAGGATATTGGAAGGGTATCACAGCAATACAAAAGCTAAGCCAAGCGGCGGGAGTCAGTGAACAAACAGCAAAGGAATGGTTATCTAAACAAGCGATTTGGCAAATTTATTTACCTGCACCTAGACGAATACAAAGACCACACTTTGTCAATACAACTCCAAACGACACCCATCAAATGGATCTTCTATATTTACCCTCTGATAGGATTAGACGAAAAAGATTTAAGTACGCGCTCACAGTCATTGACATGGCTTCAAGATACAAAGATGCGGAGCCATTAACACAAAAGAGTGCTTCTGCTGTTGCTGTTGCCATACAACTGATATACCAACGAGGCCCGTTAACTTATCCTCGCATGATTCAAGTTGATGATGGAAAAGAATTTAAAGGCCAAGTGAATCAATTATTGTTAAAACACAGAGTTACCATTAAAAGAGGCATTCCGGGAGTTCACAGATCACAGGCTTTAGTTGAAAACTTTAACAAACAGTTAGCCGAAAGACTTTTCTCCTACCAGTATCACAGAGAGCTTATTGACAACTCTCGCAACACAGAATGGGTTAGAAGACTGCCCTCAGTTTTGCGCGCAATGAATAATGAAGAATTTAAAGGGCTAAAGCCAGTACAAGCAATCAAAAGAAAAACAATAAATGTTGCTGAAGGAGAGTCTTCATCTAGCAAACTATTACCATTTGGATTGAAAGTAAGGTACCTTTATTTACCGGGGAAGCAGAAGGGGACACTCGCATCAGGGCAACTGATCCAGTTTGGAGTGTTGACCCATATGAAATAAAAAGAATTGTAAAGATGAATCCGCCCGTGTATTATTTACGAGAAACTGACACAACAAAACAACCAGCCCTCAAAGATCTTTTGTGAAGGAAGAACTGCAGATAATTCCGCCAGACACAGTTCCGCTTTAATTAATTTACGGTTCTCCAGTGCCAATTGCATATGAAAACTCGGATTAACAAACACCCCTTTTGTGTTTGTTCTATCTAATGACTTCTTTGTTACAACCGTTGTGTTGATCTCTGTAGATTGATCGTAGTTTTCGTTGCATGATGAAAGTCTTATTGCCAAACAATGCTTCTTGTAGTTGTCATGTGATATGTTTGACTGCACATACACTGCGAGTTATTCCCTTTGCTTTCTAATGATTTTCTCCTGGCTCGAAATACTGTAAATTTTTGACCTTAACCCCACATACTACTCCATCACCTTTCAGATAATTCATCCTTATCTTTCCTAAAACTTCTTGTTAGTAATTGAATGTAAAGGCGAATCTTTAGGATAATCGGACGTGTCATACCATCCTGCATACCTTTAGCTACTTCGGTTTCCATGTCTTTATAGATGTCTTCAGTAGGGATATCTATAACAAAACTTCTGTATCTGTGTAAAGTACTCTAGACTCGGGATACGAGGGCTTAAAGTGTCATAAAGAAACTCTAACTTCAAAAGCTTTGATAATTCTAAAACAGTAAACCCAATAAATACAGGTTTGTCTAATTGACTTTCTTTTTTTTCATCATTATGCCGAAAAGCTGATCATGAAATTTTCTGAAGTCCTGATAATTAGGTTTTGAAGTCAGCTTAATTGCTTCGTTCTCTCTGGTGACTAATCTGACATCTTTACGCTTGTGCGGATTCTCCATAGTCTTTCCGAAACAAACTGTTGTTCATCAGCTTGAAAAAGTCTTTTTCTGAAGCATCTGCGGATTTAGTTCTGAGATCAGTGTTCTTCATGATGTATGGTTTCATGAACTGTTCTTGATCAAAAAGCAATTATACGATGAACAGCTGTCAACTTCAAACATGTCTTAAATAAAATTGTAGAAGTCTGTAATGACAGACATAATTTTTTTTGCTCGAAGATTAGGCACCAGTTTAGGCGGCTCTCTTGGATCCATCTTTAGACTTTCTGCTGCTAATGGATAGTCATTATGCAGGTCATGGAGTTCATGAGGATATTCTAAGTCAACTTCTAGAATGAAACCACGCTGTTGATCAGGCGTTAAACTGCCCAACCACTTTAATGCTTTTTGAATATTATTCGGATCGCCGCCTGTGTACATTTTAAAGTTAATAATGGAAGTGATTGGCATAGCCATCCATACAGTTGTTTGCATCTAAATACATGAGATAGTTAGACCTTTTACTCGGATCATATGATCCAAGTATTTGTTGTTTGCTTTACAGTAATGATGCGACGCCATACTAATTCCCCCACGCAACCGTTTTCAATCATCTGAATCATTGGTAAATCTGACAATAAATCAATCTGTACTCCAGTAAACTTTAAGAAAGCGTCCAACTCATCCAGGCGCAGAAATATAATGCGCAGGATCCAAACTGTAATGTTTTATGCAGGTCTTTCTATAATTTTCAAAGACGTCCGCCAACAAACATACATCTGCCATTAAGTAGGAGTCATGATAGTCCCCATCGTTTTACACTCTAACTTTTGCACGCATCTTGAGCATGCTGGTAATCTGAATCGCTGATGTCCTTTCCTCTAAGACTAGAAAAGAACGCGCCTTTAGGTGGAAGTGTATCTTCGTCAAACCTTTCCCAAACTGTTCATGTACTCATAAGGATTAAACACCCTTTTTAACAAGAGTTGGGTCAAAATATTCTTCCGTTATTGGGCAGGACTTTAATGACATAGCCAGTGACTCTAATGAACCCATCATGTGTTGCATAGAGTCATAAAAGACATGTTATTTAGATTAAAGCACATGTACTTTCTGATGACTGTGCAATGCATGACACCCTGAAGGCATCGTCCACTGCTTTCATTATAAGATGAGAGTCGTAACCTCGCAAGTTATGAAAAGAAGATGGGCAGCTTCCATGTCTTTGGGTCAAACTTTAGTTGAAGATTGCATTTACTGTGCGCCGCTCCTCTGAACTTTCCGCTAATGTGATCATGGTCTCTTACTTTTGGATTGGCTTCCTCACTGAGTTCTAAACCACATATCCAACAATGTGTGGCTGAGTCATACTGTTCTTGGTCTTCAGGCGTCATTATGATTTCAGTAAATTCAGATTATTAGAACAGGCGTTACGCACTTGCTGCATGCGTTTTAAGAATGTTTCTGCAGCATCCGGTCCTCTATATAATTTGGTTCTGAATAAACGCCATCCGACCTAACAATAATGAAGGCAAATGAACAAATCTGATGATTACTCATTAAGACTGTTTTTCGAAGTTTTTGTGGTGCTGGCCCTTCATAAGGAAACAATGAGTGATTCGAAGTCTGCGTAAACTACGTATGGAGAATTTTGCAGTCGTTTCCAGTTCTTAAAACTAACTTTAGATCGGGTGGGGGCGTAATTAGTTCTGTATTACAGTCAACTAGGCCGATACATGTTTCTTATGTTCGCTTGCGGCTTGAACAGATGGCATTCTTGTTAAACATTTTCTGCAGAATTCTTGTTTATGGTAATGCTTTGAAGTATGCCGCAATAATTCTACTCATTGTTCGTATCAATGTGTAATGCGGCAGCCTGCTGGTGAAAACATTAGTAGTAAGTCAACATGATTTTTGTCTGGCTCGCCAATCGTTGGATGTTCTTTGGACACTTTAATCGGCTGTAGATTTGTTTCCTCATCCCATGTGTAGACATTAAAGTTATTGGTTTGTTTGTTCTTCAAACTGATCAATGGAATCCACGCTAACGGGAAAGGATATTCCGCTAAAGTTAAGATCATTGATGTAAGGGCGATAGTTAGACACTCTCTCTGCGTTTTTGCGGGCGTAATGCAGCCTTGCAAGAACGCACCACATAAAACATTTGTTGTCTGTATTCTTTATTTTTTAGAACTGCTTTTTTTGCGACTATGCTGGAGGTAGTGGAATGTAAGCCTTGCCTACAATCGGCTCATACTTAGCTGTTTTAATCTGATCTCTAAGACTTCGCCCTCTGACCAGCCAGAGCCTCTCATTTTGGCTTCTTCGGCGGCAGCGCCCAAACTGTGTAAGCAGTTCGTCTGCCCAACCAGGTGTTAAGTCATTACGAGAAAGATAGTCTGTTGTTTAGTCGAGACCCAGACTTCTAGATTTTCTTCATTTATTGTTACATAGTCGATTAAAACAGCTAACATTACTTTAACCGGTGGGTCTATTGTTAGTTTACCCGGAACTTGAGAAATAGCTGAGCAACACTTGCCCGTACGCTTGGCTGGATCAATGACTTCTAAATCAATATCATTCAGTGCTCTTGATAAATTTTCTTGCATTGCTTCAAAAATTCGTCTTGTCCTTCATATATCTTAGCCATGTTGAGTCTCTTTTCTAACTCAAAATATTTATTTAAATTAAAAAAAAATACTTAATCAGAATCAATATCGACGGTCTTTTTACGCTTGGACTCATAAACTAAAGTATAAACACCTTTTGGTGTTGTTAATGTGAGCTGTTTAGAACAGAGTTTAATGTCTCGTTTACTTTTTTTAAGCATTCCTTTTTTATCTGCTCGGGGTCTGGCTGTTGAGAAAAACTTGTCCCCGCCCTTTCTTTGAAGATCAAACTTTTGTCTTTTGTAGTCATCAAAATCGGCTGTAAACGACTAAATTCTTCATCCGTGATGTTTGAGTCAGCTAGCGCTTTATTTATAATCAGCTTGAAGGAACTAAGTTTAGCTGTTATTAGTTGAACCATAGCTGTGTGCTTTGGAGTTTAGTTTTTATTTTTTGCTAGCAGCACCTACGGCTAATGAACACAGGCCGAGAGCTAAAGACAACCGCCTAGAGGTAAAGCTGCGGGTGCGCCTATGCCGTTGCTAAGGGGCCTACACTTGTTCCTGCTGATAGGGCGCTTATAGTCGATGCTCCAGTATTGACATATGTAACAGCATTAAAGACAGCAGAATACCTTCGTTTGGTTTTGCTGTATTTTGAAAGGTCTTGCTTAGTTTTTTGCTGCATTTGTGTAATGTTGGTTAATCTGAAGGGTTTTTACTTCAGGGCTTTCTATAACAGCAGAATTGCCTGCTATCCCTTCTTTTGGCGGGGGCTGTAGGCACATTTGGATAAAACCTGAACAGACATGCTTTTTATAAAATGAAAAATAATTTAGTATAGTACATCTTTAAATTGTTAGCTTCAATATTTAGCTGTGCATCATATTAATAAAAACAATGTACATTAAGCGGTTTAACGGCTTCTTCTTCTTATCAATTTGAATGTTTATTACGTCTCTAACAGTTCTCCCGCTTCCATGCAACTGATTATCCTCTGTTGACCTTAGGTCAATCCATAAACCGTATTTTGATGTTAAATAATCATCAAGCCTAACACTGTGAAGGTGTAGATCTTTAGACGCAAGGTCTGCTGTTGGACTTCTACCCCTCCCACCCCAAACAATTTTCTTATTTCACCAAAATGATGATAAGGCCTAGTCCGCTAGCATAGATTTGGTTAGGACTACCATCAATCGAACATTGTACTTTCGTTATTTTTGGATTAAAAAACTTTTCACTTGCTCTTGCGAATGGTTCTTCATCTTCGCCACAGCAATAAAATACCTTTAAGCGATTTTACTGCGACACTAAGATTAAAATTCCATATATGCGTCTGCCCTGCTTTTAGGATATGTTGAATGATGGCGCACTGCTTCGTAATATATTACTAATGACTCATATGGTGCCCAATCAGCATTGCTAAATTAGAGTTGCTAACAACATCAAACTTAACGAGATGTCAGAAATGCTGTACTTTGCTTCGGTGTCTGATGATCTGATAACACGTTTGTAGTCATTAAAAGTTAGTTCGTATGACAATCTGTCTTTTAATACCCTTGAAGGTATGGGGCATGCGTCTTTTAACAACTCAAAATCTAGGGGAATGGAAAAGCGATTTCCAAACGCATAACTTACAGCTAAAGCCTTTTTGCTGCCTTTAGCACCTGAGGCGAGTTCGGCGCCTATTCTAAGTTTTAGTGCTTCTTCATTACAATTCCTTGAAACGCAAGATCTTCCTTTCATTCGCGGTTAGCCATAGATCAGAATAGGTTAAAATATGTCTGCATTGTTTAAAGAAAATACTTCTTTCCCCTCAAGTTTACAGAAATTTTCTTAACAATTGCCCGCCCCAGATTCTGAACAACTGTTCTGGTTGGGTCTGTTGTTGAATCGAGTTCTATTTTGAAAGTAAGCGTGCAGAGCCCGGCACAATCAAATCATCCGCTCCTAAGTCTGGAAATCTGACAGTAAGAATTTGATCTGCATCAATAGTAGATGGATATTTGGGACAGTAATATTCCGTTTATTTCCCTTCACGCCATGGGGTTCTTTCAGCTTTCTATGCGGGTCAAGAATCGAGCCATATGATTGTGGCATTTTTTATAAAAACAAAATAAAAAGTTAATTATTTAAAAACATGGCAGGCATTGAGGATGAAGATTATGATGTTTTAGATTCTAGAGACGACATGAGTGAAATGACTCCTTTGACACGGCATCGCTCAATTCTCTCAATGCAGCGTGAATTAACAGAAAGTCGGTCGGAGCATTTTACAAAAGTTTAGGTCAAGAACCTCCCGAATTTATAGACCCAAATGATTTTGAATTAGAAGATGGTCATTTGTTTGTAAGGGGCGATCAAGGGCAACTTGTTCGGCTTACAACTAAACCAGACCATCAAAGTTTTTAGCCAAGAGTACAATTATACAAAGACTCAGTGTGAAAGATCAAAATCGCCTTGGTCTTGTTAGACCGAAATTAAGGGCGGAGGCAGTTTCTAAACTTCAAAACACACTGCAGGAACTCCAACAGCTAACCAAATACAAAACATGGAACTTGAAGAATTAATCAATCGACAGATGAAATAAATAAATGCAATTGAAGCAGAAACCAGTTTTTCAGAAGAAACAGCGTTAAAAACAATTAATGATTCCCATTGCCTATGCGGAGAACTAACGGCCCTTGATCATGCTTTAAGAAACCATTAGAGGCGAATTAACAAACAATTTAGCAAAACTAGGTGAACTAGATGAGCATATAAAAAGAGAAAAAGAAAAACTCGTTGAGGCTGATGACGCCAACTTAGGACATGATATTAAAGAAAGAATAGCCCAAAGACTAAAAGATCTTGAACAAGAGAGATCAGCAAGACTAGAAGTGCTGTCTACTAACCGAAAACAATTACGAACTCAAGTGAGCAGAATAAGAGAAACTATCCAAAGAATTTTATATGAAGACACGACACTAGCAGAACGAATACGAACACTGTTTTAGAGAGCAAGGAGTCACATTAGTAAGCGTTATAACAGCCTTAGGATTTGCAATAAGTACACTAGTGATGGCTATTACAGGCAGCGGTGGAGGTCCAAAGTTTAGTGCCTCCGCCGCCATCGCCTCCGCCTGATAAATCATGGGTAAAAAAACAGCTTGATCATCTTGCAAGTTTATTAAAAAAATTAGCTGGTAAAGCCGTGGACGCTTTACAGGAATATTGGGGAGTATTGTCAGCTGGCTTTTGTCTACTGCAAGCAAAGTAGTTGGCTTTATGGCCGAGACTTATGGGCATTAGTTCTTGTAATAGTTGGGTTAATATTTAGTAAGATAAAGACCGAGTAATCCTATGGCAGTTAATCCAAGAACAAGCGCTGTCTTTTCATATTCATGGTCATCGCGAACAGAGTCCGCGAGCTTTGCTGAGTCTTCAATGGCTTTTGGGGTTTGGACTTCGGGGATTGGATGACTTATTCTTGGGTGTTCTTTTACTGCTTGTAATATTACTGGCTCAGAAATTTATGTCGTTTTTCCCAACCTTCTGTTCATTGCCTGCTATAAGAATTTCATTATTATAGTTTATTATTATTCCTACCTGGAGTCTGAGGTCAGAAGGCAGCATGTATAAACCAGTGCCAACGGCAAGTCTACTTTCGATCTTGCGTATTGTAAAACATTTTGGTATCTTTTAATACTTGAAGGTAAATCACTTGTAGAATTATAGCGTCCTCTAAATTTGCTAAGTATTGTTTTTGCGCGTCAAAGCCAGTAGAAGGATCAGTTATGCTCGATCTTGCCTGTGCTTGCGACCCTAGCAAACACCAAACGTAAGTACGAATAGAGTCGTTTATTCGTTCTATTCCCGCCTAGTTAGACCTTAGAAGTGTCTAAGATAAATGTTGTCCATGCTGTTTTTATGCTCTTGCTCTATGGACCCGAGGTGAAAAGCTGTTGCGCTTGAAGAGAAGATGTGTAAGGAGGATTCCAGTCAAATTTAAACTTTCTGTGCATGCCCCAAAAATAAGGGGTGCCTAAGCCATGATTAAGATCCAACTTTTGTCTAAAGTCCGTCTTGGTGTTAATATCGAATTCGTTACAGATCCTTTCAAAAGCCTTCATGTCTATTATGTTGCTGAATGGATTAAACGGTTTTCATTTGGTTAATGGCGCTCGCAGTTCAGTCAAAATAGTCTGAAGGTGTAATAAAAATGAAATCTGTACACTGACCTCACCAAAGGATCAGGATGATTTAAGTGATCAGCATACGACACTCCACACCCAGTTGATGCACAAAACACAGCAAAGTTTAACTGGTTCTGATAAAACTGCATCGGATGACTAAACCACGCTTTCGCGATGTAGTCTTTTTTATAGGGGGGTTAAGATATCTGTTTAATGGAGTACTCACCTTTTTATGAAAGCGACAGCCTGGGTCACAGAAATGTCGAGGGTTGTCAGTTGTTATATTTTTAGGATTGTAGTGCGGCCCACAGAATATTTTGCATCAGTATATTTGAATGCACTCATTTTTAATTTGTTTTAAAAAATGTTTGTAACATAACCAACCCAAGACCGCCCTTCGTTTTTAGAACATGCTGTTGAGAACGATTGCGGAACCAAAATGGTCGCACTCATGAAATATTCTACAAGTCGTATGGTTTAAATAACTGAAGCCAAGAAGAATAATAGATTACAAAATATGAAAGGAGAACAAACGACGTTAAACAGTTAACAATACCTGATGGTTATTACGGGTTTTGCTCACTAAAAGAAGCAATGAGTAACTTAGACATTACTCTTAAACTTAACAATGCAAACTATAAAAACAATATTAACATTCAAAACCTGAAGAAGCAAAATACGATTTTGATAGAGAGCTAGCTAAAATGCTAGGCTTTACAACTAGCAATCTACCCACTCATAGTTTTAGTGTTTCGCCAGATGAAACTACGTTTGAGGGGGAAAGTCCGCTCGATCTTGCATTACATTCATTACTCTATGTTCATTTGGATGAGCTAAGCACTGATGAAAACTTATATGACGGAAGGCCCTCAACTGTTTTAAGAGCTCTGCCGTCAGGGAAAGCTGCATATTGCGATATGAAATTATACAATTCCCTAATTTACAGTTTAAAAGATTAGTTTGTGGGAGGGTTGGATCATTTAATATAAAATCAAAGACAAAACGGGAAAGCCGTGAAATGTGATAATCTGCCATTGTTTAAGAAATAAAATAATAAGTTGTACTAAAAAATGTCGCGTGGGCCAGAAGAACCAGGAGTTACATTGGCGCCTGTGAGGTTATAACTTTAGAATTAAAAGACCTTGCAGACGTTGCGGACTTTGAACAGAACGGTGAGGATAGGCACTTTGTATGGTTTTGAGTACACTAAAGATGGTGATTATAAACGCAAAGAGTTGGCGACAACAAAAGGTTTCCTAAACTAGAACAACTACGCAATGTAGAAGCAAATAATGCTGCCAGTATGAATATAAAATAGTTCGAAAACCTGACAGCAAATGGCATTTAAAACCCATATTTAGAATGGGACATAAAATTTGAATTCATAAGCCCATTTACATTTTTTGGCCGTCAAAAAAGTTTCAGAAAAGCATTCAACTCTGGCCCTTTACATGTAAGTCTTATGCCAGACGATAATAGTCGGAAAGAAATTGAAATAACGCCATATGGGAAAAAACAGTACATCCTCCACAGAAAAGAAACAGTTGTAAAAAAAGCTTCTACAAAATTACAGTTCTTTCCAAGCAGAAAATTAGGAGACACGTTCACAATGATATTTGAAATTTCTGTCTTTAAGATGTGGAGAGGGATGGGGTTGTGGGCGTTAGTGATGTCCTTATAAAAGGAATTAATATTACTGCAAAACTTAGACGTTAAACGCCTAACGTTACCATCGTCGTTCTTCACAATGGTGAGGATATTAAGATCATAACAACAAGCAACAAAATCACTGTTGACTTAAATAGAAACAATCTTACAGAACTAAATTGGATTAATCTTACACATTTAGGCCTTATAGGGTTTTTATTAACTGAACAAGTTTTAACAGAGGACATGAATAAAAATAATAACGGATTAGATTAAATTCTTCTATAAAACCCATGGAGCAGTTAAACTTTATGCCAAAAACTCCTCATTGCTCATTGATTTGTGGGCAGACTGGTTGTGGAAAACAATATTTATCCTCGACCTGTTACAAACATTTATCGTTATAATTTTAATCATATTGTGGTTTTCTGTCCAACACTTAAATGGAACAAAGCATATCATGATAGAAGGTTTATATGGGCAGATGATGAAAATAATTTAGTTAATCCTAGCAATAAACTGAGTGAGTGTTTAGAACAGTTTTATAGACTGTTTGAAGGAACGCAGACACTATTTATTATAGATGACTGTTCGGCAGAAAGAGACATAGTTAAAAAGAGAAACACTTTGTCGAAACTAGCTTTCAGCGAAGACATGCTGGGATAATGTGTGGATTTTATGCCAGAAATATAACTCGGTTTTTAAAAGACTTTAGAGAACAGTTAAAGACTGTAGTTTTATTTCACATGAAAGACAGAGACTCATTTGAAGAATGTTTGCGCGAAAATGATGTTATTGAAAATGACCAGGAAAAACACAGGATTAAACAAAAACTGAAATCTGAAAACTTTAGTAAATTAGTATTGAAAACGATAACCCTACACAGTAAAATTTGTTTGTAGGGTCGTTATTTTTGGTTACTTGTCAGAGAACAGGAATAGCGGCTTTTAGGCCACTTTCGCCCAAAACGTGTGGAGTAGCAATGAGTCTGAAGCGGCATATTACTGTTCTCTCCTTGGTACTCATTTGTGTCAAGGTTGGTGGGGGAGGGGGATGTGCCCACCAAACTAAGCAATGATTGTCATCAGTAGGGCAGAGGGAGTTGTGGGTGATGCCCAGCATACAGTGGATCAGAACGGCAGAAGTGAATGTCACTCAACAGTACTGACAGCAGTACAGTGTCGCTTCTGGTGAGTTGCCTCATAACGACTTGACGCTGACAGCTTTAACGTACCTACAGAAAAGATTCCTATATGACCTTTGGCCCTTAAAGACAGCATCTATCGTGTTTCCATCAAACATGAAACTGATTCTAAATGAGAGAAACTGAATTAGAAGGCAATTAGTTAAAAGTTTGTGTTGTTTTTTCCTCACTGACTCTTTCACTTATAAATTTGACATGCTAATCTAATTTACTAAGTTCTGTTAACTTCATTGTGATTGGTTAGAAAAAGCCGTGGCCTCCACCTGCTGGACTGTTCCAGATTCACAAGTTTAGCAAGGGAGAGAATTTCTACTTGCAGGTAAATGTCACCCAGCAAAGACAAACATGTTCCAATTTTCTCAAGTCTAGAAAGGGAGTGAATATTTCCTGGAGGTGACTATAATACAGCGAAGACAAACAGGTTACTCATAAACAGGTCTAGAAAGGGAGAGAACCTTTACTGGGAGGTATCATGTAATGCAGCAACAACACACATGTTCCCTTTTCTCAGGACTAGAAAAGGAGAGAATATCTTCCCCTTTTCTCAGGTCTAGAAAGGGAGAGAACCTTTACTGGGAGGTATCATGTAATGCAGCAACGACACACATGTTCCCTTTTCTCAGGACTAGAAAGGGAGAGAATCTTTACTGGGAGGTATATGTAATGCAGCAACGACACACATGTTCCCTTTTCTCAGGACTAGAAAGGGAGAGAACCTTTACTGGGAGGTATATGTAATGCAGCAACGACACACATGTTCCCTTTTCTCAGGACTAGAAAGGGAGAGAATCTTTACTGGGAGGTATCATGTAATGCAGCAACAACACATATGTTCCCATTTCTCAGGTCTAGAAAGGGAGAGAATCTTTACTGGGAGGTGTTATGTAATACAGCAACAACACATATGTTCCCCTTTTCTCAGGTCTAGAAAGGGAGAGAATCTTTACTGGGAGGTATTATGTAATGCAGCAACGACACATATGTGACCCGCCACAACAAAACCAGTCTTAACTCGCGCGGCCTACTTCACGGCTACAGCTGAAAATAGCTGGTGAGGGTCTACCTAGCTTTTTTGCAGAAATGTGTTCCTTACACCCTAAACTTTCATGTGGCACTATCCATTTGCTCCAAAACAGCCAATACATTAGTTAAAATTGAGATTTAAAAGCCTAACCTCGAATCAAAATGAACTTCTTTTAACGCAAAATGACCCATTTTCACTCGCCTAAAACTTAACGCAACCCTTACAGAACCCCATCGTGTTATATACCATTCGAAAGCGTGTGTGACGCTCTCCCGGTTTCTCTCTGTGTCATCTAAAAATAAGTATGGTAAAAAGTAAGATGCCGTTTCTAAGGAAAATATGCTGGAGATGATAGCAAAAACTTTAGAAGCCGTTTTCTCAAAATGGCCATCGGCACAGTAACCCACTTCAAATGACCATAACTTTCTTTTTTTTTTGCCCTATAGCGTTCATTTTTATATCAAATTAATCAGAAAAATCTATAGATTTTAAATATATGTACATCTCAGAACTTTCAAAAATCGAGTTAAGACTGGTTTTGTGGTGGAAGGTCACATATGTTCCCCATTTCTCAAGTCTAGAAAGGGAGAGAATATCTTCCCCTTTTCTCAGGTCTAAAAAGGGAGAGAACCTTTACTGGGAGGTATTATGTAATGCAGCAACGACACATATGTTCCCCATTTCTCAGATCTAGAAAGGGAGAGAATCTTTACTGGGAGGTGTTATGTAATACAGCAACAACACATATGTTCCCCATTTCTCAGGTCTAGAAAGGGAGAGAATCTTTTTACTGGGAGGTAACCATGATACACCAAAAGACAAACGTGTCCCAGTTTCACAAAGAAGAGACTTCCTTCGCAGTCTTTTACTGCAAGATTTCACTACACTCAGACTGACCTACGAGCAAGACTCACAAGAGGTCACAGGGGACAGAACTTACCAATGGCCTTGCGGTCGTACCACCCACGGAAGTCCATCCACTGCCGGACGAGCTCGATGGGAGGCTGAGCACCATACACCTCTCTGGCCGGCATGTTCAGGTCGTCGATGAAGAAGATGAAGTACTTTCCCAGGGGAGGGCCAAAGACTCCTTTACGCCTGCAACACACCAGGTGTTGATGAAGTGGTGAAGAGAGTGTGTGATCTATAACAACAACAATGGGAGAAAAAGAAACAGAAACGTGTAGTGAGGAAGAATGTGTAGTCTACAACAATAACAATAATAAGAAAAAGAAACAAAACCCGTGTATGATGATGAAGATTTATTCTTCACATGACTGTTGATTATTGTGTGTACCTTGTGTACTAGGTAAATTGGTGTCATAAGCAACACTGGCTTAGGACGTGTCGTCGTTTTAACTTGGAAGCAAATGTTGCCGCTCTTATTTAGATTTTACAATTTACATCTCCTTGTTTTATTTAAGAATTCCTTACACACACACACACACACACACACACACACACACACACACATGCACACACGCACACAAAAACATGCACACTTACACATACACGCATACACACAAACACACACACACACAATCTGACCTCTTGTCGAGTTTGCCGTCAATCAAGTCCTGAATCTGGTTGGCGCTCGTCTTGGCGGAGAACACAATGAAGTCTGGGATGTACTCCTTGGCCATGTTCCGGGTCAGCTTGTCGGAGATGGTCATGTCTTTCCTGTCCCAGTGGGGCCAAGGTTCAGCACCTGCATGCAAGACACACCTGTGTGACCATCCACCACCACATGGGTCTGATGTAGTACCTAATTATTCATCAAAACATGTGTCTGAAGTAGTACCAATCATTCATCACCACATGGGTCTGAAGTAGTACCCTATCATTCATCACCACATGGGTCTGAAGTAGTACCCTATCATTCATCACCACATGGGTCTGAAGTAGTACCCAATCATTCATCACCACATGGTCTGAAGTAGTACCCAATCATTCATCACCACATGGGTCTGATAGTAGTACCCAATCATTTATCACCACATGGGTCTGAAGTAGTACCTAATTATCATTACCACATGGGTCTGAAGTAGTACTCAATCATCCATCACATGGGTCTAAAGTAGTACCCAATCATTCATCACATGGGTCTGAAGTAGTACCCAATCATTCATCACATGGGTCTGAAGTAGTACCCAATCATCCATCACATGGGTCTGAAGTAGTACCCAATCATTCATCACCACATGGGTCTGAAGTAGTACCCAATCATTCATCACCACATGTAGTACCCAATCATTCATCACCACATGGGTCTGATAGTAGTACCCAATCATTCATCACCACATGGGTCTGAAGTAGTACCTAATCATTCATCACCACATGGGTCTGATAGTAGTACCCAATCATTTATCACCACATGGGTCTGAAGTAGTACCCAATCATTCATCACCACATGGGCCTGATAGTAGTACCCAATCATTTATCACCACATGGGTCTGAAGTAGCACCCAATCATCCATCACCACATGGGTCTGAAGCAGTACCCAATCATCCATCACATGGGTCTGAAGTAGTACCCAATCATTCATCACCACATGGGTCTGAAGTAGTACCCAATCATTCATCACCACATGGGTCTGAAGTAGTACCCAATCATTCATCACCACATGGGTCTGAAGTAGTACCCAATCATTCTTAGTATTAGCGCTTGTTAATTTAAACTCTGTCAGCATTGTAAGTACTGATCTGAGTGACAATGGACCATAGCTGCACTTGCAGCTGGAGACCCATGTGACCATTCCCCTGACCTTCCCCGACCTTCCAGCATCAACAGAGAATGCTTTCCTCAGTTATGTCTTTCTGTAAGGTCAGCCACCACCACCACACCTCTCAGTCAGTTGTGTCATCTGTTAGATTGGGATGAAAAAAATTCCCTATATTTTCAAAATGTTATTTCTTTCCCCGACTTCAGAAATACCCTGATTCCTCACCGTTTCAGGACAAACCCTGACGTGCTGCAAGTTCTGTGAGCCGTTCAATACGGTATTCCATCTTTCCCTTCAGTCCCCATTCTTCCCCTCTCTCCAGTGGCATGGCTCCCACCCTGCTCCCTTCAGCCATCCCACAACCACCCACAACCAGCACCATTCCTGTTGCTCCTAGGGCACCAGCAGTCCTCCACAGAAACCAATCAAAATCAGGTCGTCATCAGACCACCCATCAGTAAAACACAGGGCACCCCTGCTGAGCCACCTCAGTAGCGTTCAGTTGTGACAGCTCTGATTCCCCTCAAATTCTGGGGTCCTGTGACCAAAACGACGACGTTAAGCCAAGAACTATGCTTATTCAGATTTGCTGTCTGCTTGCTTCAGTTTTTTTTTTTTTCAATGCTGATCGATGAGAACGAGGAAGATGAAGACTTTGCTACAGATTTCCATTCCGGTCTGAGACTGCATGACAGGGCTGTACTCTTCACTTAATTTCATAACATATCCCAGCGTCAACAAGGCTTGAGAGATACAGACACCTGCAGCACTGTCAAGAAATTTGAGCAACACTCTCAGAGACTCATCCATGAAGTGGATGAAACTCGACTGTGTGGTCCAGTCTTCCCAACGGAGCCCTTGTCTGCTTGCTTCTTGTCACAGTGGTTCAGAGTCTATCTCATTCTTGCAGGGGCTCTGACATGCTTAAAGGCAAGGTAAGGCACAGATCTCTTGCTTCTTGTCACAGTGGTTCAGAGTCTATCTCATTCTTGCAGGGGCTCTGACATGCTTGAAGGCAAGGTAAGGCACAGATCGCTTGCTTCTTGTCACAGTGGTTCAGCGTTGATCTCATTCTTGCAGGGGCTCTGACATGCTTGAAGGCAAGGTAAGGCACAGATCACTTGCTTCTTGTCACAGTGGTTCAGCGTTGATCTCATTCTTGCAGGGCTCTGACATGCTTGAAGGCAAGGTAAGGCACAGATCGCTTGCTTCTTGTCACAGTGGTTCAGCGTTGATCTCATTCTTGCAGGGCTCTGACATGCTTGAAGGCAAGGTAAGGCACAGATCCCAACCACATCAAATCCTGCACTCCAAAATGTGCAGGTATGGAAAATATATGCATTCCTTCCGGTCCTTTTCACTTAAAAAATAAAACCCTCACAGGGGAGTGGCCAGTTCGGCCAATGTGAGAAATCATCTGTGAGGGAGTTAGAAAGTGGACGTCACTGCAGGCAGTTTTGTCACAGCTATCACAGGAAAATGGTGGGAGAACCCCCTAGTTGTGGAGTGATCAACCAAACTTCTAGGCATCTTTTTGGGTAAATGATGTGAACAATTCACAATCCCTATCCCTAGCTTGAACAGAACAAGTTGCGTTGCACCCCCCAGCCTATCCCAGCTTGACACAAGCCCAGAAAACTTTCTTTTTTTCTTTTTCAAAGCCTTTGTGCAACATCATGGTTTCAAGAAAAAAAAATAGTGCAAGATTCTTTTCATACACGTACACACACAGACACACACACACACACTTACACACACACACACACACATGCACACACACACATGCACACATACACGCGCACGTACGCACACACACACATACACGCGCACGGTTGCACATGCACGCACGCACACACGCATGCATGCTCGCATGCATGCTCGCTTGCACGCACGCACGCACGCATGCACGCACGCACGCACGCACACACACACACACAACTGTGCCAGATTCCATCATTATCAGCTGACTTAGCTCCCCTGTTGCCCAGCGGGCAGTGCACTGACCGTCTTCTTGTTGGCCAGCAGCATGCCGATGATGTGGGCGCTGCGGATGGTGTCGATGGTGGGCACCAGGATGTCAGAGAACTTGATGTCAGGGCCACCTCGTACTGCGGCAGCCCTTGCATCCAGTTACGCCACTGCACCTGGCAGTGACAGACAGACAACCACTGGTTGAAGGCCTGCTTGTCTCCCTTGATTGGTGGCATGAACATGAGAGAGAGAGAGAGAGAGAGAGAGAGAGAGAGAGAGAGAGAGAGAGAGAGAGAGAGAGTGTGTGTAGTGTGTTCGTCTGTGTGTGTGTGTGTGTGTGTGTGTGTGTGTGTGTGTGTGTGTGTGTGTGTGTGTGTGTGTGATTCCTCAATGTAATGTTTGTGACAATGAGCAGTTTGTTTATAGATGTGTGCATGCACATGTGTGTGTATGTATGTATATGTACTTGTGTTTGTGCATGTGTGTGCATGCATATGTATGTGTATGTGTATGTGTGTGTGAGTGTGTGTGTATGCGTGCGTGTGTGTGTATGCGTGCGTGTGTGTGTGTGCTGTGTGTGTGTGTGTGTGTGTGTGTGTGTGTGTGTGTGTGTGTGTGTGTGTGTGTGTGTGTGTGTGCGCACGTACATGCTCGTGCATGTGTTTGTGTGCCCACAAGCATTTCTGCGCACTTGTGTGCATGCATGCATGTATTTTGTTTGCGTCTTTTGTGTGTGAATGTGGCAACAGCAAGGTTTAAAGTTCTGACACTAAAGTTTTATCCCCTGTGCACTGCTCAACAAGGCAGTCAAACGGACACAGTTCCCATCTCTGCTTGTCCTTTTCGTCTGTGGAAAAGGTTCACACTGACTTACGCATGTTGTTCTTCCCCTCTCCTTCAGCTCAAATGGACTATCACCTCCACAGTATTTTCACCAGCATCTGTCGGCTGATAAGTCTGTCTGTCTGCAAGATAATGCAAACACTGCAGAGCCAATGTCAATAACATTCGGTGGAACTACTGAGCATAGCCACAGGACAAAGCCATCACCATTGTGGTGTAGGTCTGTGAAGCAGCTCCCACTCAAAACATGGATCCAAACACGGCTGTTCTGAGCAAGTTACTTAGTTTTGAGAGGCAGGGGAGTTTGCAGCTCGCCCGCAGCTGCAGAGGCCAAGCCGTGAATGCAGGTCAGGGAAAGGGTGTTTTCTGCAGGCCGCTCCCCACCAGCCAGCTATCTGCGCTGTACTTGGTGAACTGAATGTCATCTGTGCAGAGCCGGTCTGGCAGCAATGTGTTCAGCATTGTTGAGCGGCCATTACAAATGGGGCTGTCAGTTTGATAATTAGTGGTTGTCATGAAAAATGTAAAATATCTGCGCTCCTGAGATGACTGAATTAACAAATCCTCAACAATTCTTTTAATACCAAACTCCACTAGGTTTATTTTCCTGTAGATAACGTGAATACAGCATGAAAGCTTGTATGCAAGTGGTCAGGCAATATTAGAACAATGACAATCCACACAAATGTGTGCAAAAATCACGTCATTACTTTCTGGGTATCTAATTTTCCCTCGTTAACAAGTACACAAGTTTGATACATGCCTCTGCTTGGACTACAGCATCGAAAATGTTGGGTCAGAAGTGTGTAAGCCTTGTTTGTTTGCCCTTTCACTAAGTGTCTCGCGCAGGACGGAAAAATAAAGCTGTGCAAGATCCGTTGACTTTTGCACAGATCAGCACTCTCCTCATTTCAGTCTGATCAAATGAATGGCTACCATTCAAATGGACCTTACAAACAAAGCAACCTGTATCCTCAAACCAGCATAGACCTGGTAATGCAAAAGTTTGGGACCTCACTCTCCTCATTTCAGTTTGATCAAATGAATGGCTACCACTCTAATGTACCTTACAAACAAAGCAACCTGTATCCTCAAACCAGCATAGACCTGGTAATGCGAACGTTTGAGACCTCCAGGATTAATTCACACAGTTATATCATATTCCTACTTCTTTGTGAACGGTCTCTTCCTCCTCTAGCTCGTCTTTGTCTGTGCTGCTGATGCCAGCATCGTCCAGAGAGTAGTCGTAGACCTGCCCTTCCTCCGGGAACACCAGTTTACACTGGAACACATGGCACCGATGAACATAGTTTACACTGGAACACATGACACAGATGAACATAGTTTACACTGGAACACATGGCACAGATGACCATAGTTTACACTGGAACACATGGCACAGATGAACATGTTTACACTGGAACACATGACACAGATGACCATAGTTTACACTGGAACACATGACACATATGAACATAGTTTACACTGGAACACATGGCACAGATGAACATAGTTTACACTGGAACACATGGCACAGATGACCATAGTTTACACTGGAACACATGGCACAGATGAACATCGTTTACACTGGAACACATGGCACAGATGAACATTAGCTTACACTGGAACACATGGCACAGATGCACATAGTTTACACGGAACACATGGCACAGATAAACATAGTTTACACTGGAACACATGGCACAGATGAACATAGTTTACACTGTAACACATGGCACAGATGAACATAGCTTACACTGGAACACATGGCACCGATGAACATAGTTTACACTGGGACACATGGCACAGATGAACATAGTTTACACTGGGACACATGGCACAGATGAACATAGTTTACACTGTAACACATGACACAGATGAACACAGTTTACACTGGAACACATGGCACAGATGAACATCAGTTTACATTGTAACACCAGCACAGATGAACATCAGTTTACACTGGACACTCCCCCCCCCCCCCCCCCCCCCCCCCCCCCCCCCAAGATGAACACTGTAATACACAGCACAGGTGAACATCAGTTTACATCACAGCACACAGCACAAATGAACATCAATTTAGCACAGATGAACATCAATTTAGCACAGATGAACATCAACTTGCGCTGCAGCACACAACACAGATGAACATCAGTTTACACAGTAATGCACTACAAAAAGGACCATCATTGTACACTACAACACACAACAAAAATGAACGTGAAATTACGCTGTGACACAAAACATATAGACTGTCACAGACAAGAATGTTGAAGATCAGTTTACACGGTAACAGATAACAGACAAAACAATATTTCACACTATCATATGCAACCAAAAAAGGACATCAGTTTAGTTTATGACACAAAGCAAGGTTGAACATCCATTCAATTTGTAGCGTGCAACAAAGCTGAACAAGAGTTGGCACTATGGTATGTAACAACTTGAACATGAATTTGTACGTCACACACAACGGAGCTGAACATTAGTTTGCCCAGGAACACAACGAAGTTGAACATTAATTTACTCTGTATGTGCAATAAAGATGAACATCAGTTTCCATTGTTACACACAACAAAACTGACCCTCAGTGTGCACGGTTACATCCCCCAGTCTCTCCCTCTTCTGACGAGAATGAATGTGTCTGAAAGTGTGGTACTGCTGAGCCACTGGCTTTCAGACGAAAGAAGGGAGACACTCAGGAAAGACTGGCAGCTGAAGGTCTTCAGAGAGGAAACCCCTCTCAGACCTGGTTTTGGCCCTCAACTCCTGGGGAAACTCCCTGAGGGATGATTTTCTGCTGTTCTCATCTTCCACACTCCCTCCAGTGGCGTTACCTCATATCGCAATTCTGGCTCATCCAGTGCACAACAACAAGTCTGTGTCATCACAGCCCAGCGCCAACAGTGAACACAGAGCAGTCAACATCAAAACAAGTCTGTGTCATCACAGCCCAGCGCAATAGTGACACAGAGCAGTCAACATCAAACAACAAGTCTGTGTCATCACAGCCCAGCGCCAATTAGTGAACACAGAGCAGTCAACATCAAACAACAAGTCTGTGTCATCACAGCCCAGCGCCAATAGTGAACACAGAGCAATCAACATCAAACAACAAGTCTGTGTCATCACGCCCAGCGCCAATAGTGAACACAGAGCAGTCAACATCAAACAACAAGTCTGTGTCATCTCAGCCCCAGCGCCAATAGTGACACAGAGCAATCAACATCATACAACAGTCGTGTCATCACAGCCCCAGTGCCAATAGTGAAACAAGAGCGTCAACATCAAAACAACAAGTCTGTGTCATCACAGCCCCGTGCCAATAGTGACACAGGCATCAACATCAAACAACAAGTCTGTGTCATCACAGCCCAGTGCAATAGTGAACACAGAGCAATCAACATCAAACAACAAGTCTGTGTCATCACAGCCCACCAGTGCCAATAGTGAACACAGAGCAATCAACATCAAACAACAAGTCTGTGTCATCACGCCCCAGTGCCAATAGTGAACACAGAGCAATCAACATCAAACAACAAGTCTGTGTCATCACTGCCCAGTGCCATAGTGAACACAGAGCAATCAACATCAAACAACAAGTCTGTGTCATCACAGCCCCAGTGCCAATAGTGAACACAGAGCAATCAACATCAAACAACAAGTCTGTGTCATCACAGCCCCAGTGCCAATAGTGAAACACAGATGCAATCAACATCAAACAACAAGTCTGTGTCATCACAGCCCCAGTGCCAATAGTGAACACAGAGAAATCAACATCAAACAACAAGTCTGTGTCATCACAGCCCAGTGCCAATAGTGAACACAGAGCAATCAACATCAAACAACAAGTCTGTGTCATCATAGCCCCAGTGCCAATAGTGAACAAGAGCAATCAACATTTAAACAAACAGCTCCAGCACCAATAGTGAAAACTGAGCAATCAACATCAACAACACAGGGTCCAGCACCCAAAAGTGAACACAGAGCAATCAACATCAAAACAAAGTCTGTGTCATCACAGCCCCAGTGCCAATAGTGAACACAGTGCAATCAACATCAAACAACAAGTCTGTGTCATCACAGCCCAGTGCCATAGTGAACACAGAGCAATTTAACTCAAACAACTGTCTGTGTCATCACAGCCCCAGTGCCAATAGTGAACACAGAGCAATCAACTTTAAACAACAAAAACTGTGTCATCACAGCCCCCGTGCCCAAAAGTGAACACAGAGCAATCAACATCAAACAACAAGTCTGTGTCATCATAGCCCAGTGCCAATAGTGAACACAGAGCAATCAAATCAAACAACAAGTCTGTGTCATCACAGCCCCAGTGCCAATAGTGAACACAGAGCAATTTAACATCAAACAAACACAGCTCCAGCACCAATAGTGAACACAGAGCTATTGACATCAAACAACAAGTCTGTGTCATCACAGCCCCCGCGCCAACAGTGTATACAGAGCAATCAACATCAAACAACACAGCTCCAGCACCAATAGTGAATACAGGGGCAATCAACATCAAACAACACGCTCCAGCACCAATAGTGAACACAGAGCTATTGACATCAAACAACAAGTCTGTGTCATCATAGCCCCAGCACCAACAGTGGGAAAACAGAGCAGTCAACATCAAACAACACAGCTCCAGTGCCATGTGAAACACGAGCAGTCACATCAAACAAACAGCCCCAGCACCAAAAGTGAAAAACAGAGCAGTCAACAATCAAACATCACAGCCCAGTGCCAATGTGAACACAGAGCAATCAACATCAAACAACACAGCCCCCGTGCCAATAGTGAACACAGAGCAATCAACATGAAACAACACAGCCCCCAGTGCCCAAAAAGTGAACACAGAGCAATCAACATCAAACAACCAGCCCGTGCCATATGAACACAGAGCAATCAACATCAAACAACACAGCCCCCCGTGCCAATAGTGAACACAGAGCAATCGACATAAACAATCACAGGGAAATCCACTCAAGGAGACAAAGTGCTGCCACCTTCTGTCACTTTGGCGGCATTCAAGATGGTAATCCAAATGTGCAGGAGACCACCAACTATGCCCGCTGTTTGCAATTGTAACTGCTGGGTGGTGAAAATTGTTAACTGCTGGGGGGTGAACAATTGTTACTGTGGGTGAGTGAACAATTGTTACTGTGGGTGGTGAAACAATTGTTACTGCTGGGTGGTGAATAATTGTTACTGTGGGTGGTGAACAAAAGCAACTGCTGGGTGGTGATAATTGTTCTGCTGGGTGGTGAACAATTGTAACTGCTGGGTGGTGAACAATTGTTACTGCTGGGTGGTGAATAATTGTTACTGCTGGGTAGTCAACAATAGCAAAATGTGGGTGGGAAAAATTGTTATGCTGGGGTGGTGAACAATTGTAACTGCTGGGTGGTGAACAATTGTTTATGTGGGTGGTGAATTAATTGTAAATGTGGGTGGTGAATAATTGTTAATGCTGGGTGGTGAAAAAATTGTTATGCTGGGTGGTGAAAAAATTGTTACTGCTGGGTGGTGAATCATTGTAACTGCTGGGTGGTGAATAATTGTTACTGTGGGTGGTGAATAATTTTTACTGCTGGGTGGTGAATTCGCATGAAAAGCCTTCCCCTGGAGGCCCCCACTTGTCATTCCATTGTTTGGCCAATACAACTGACTTTGACTAATCACTATCTTAACCATAAGAGCACGGCACGAATGGCCACAGACTTTGAGCTGTTTCTTTTAAGGATGATCTATGAAAATGTTGATAAAAATGATTTTTTTTTAAATCAAACCTCATTAACAATTTAAAAAGATGGCTATCAGAATGCAGAAACAAAACTAAAGAAACAAATACTAGTGACATACAATAAAAATGCATCTCAGGAGATGTCACTGAAAATCTTTAAGTAACCATGTACATGTTTAGGATATAAACAAGCATCTTAGGTTTGAAATACACTGGACTTGAACCATCTTCCTCACACTGAACGGATGAAACAAACACTTCTTGAACAAAGCTTTCTTCCCTGTCTACAACATTAAACTTAGTATCCAAAGGTTCACTGAAGATCACAGCTGAATTATCCACCATATCAATACCACCCACACTCCCACCCCCTCAAAAAAAAAAAGAAGAAGAAAATCAATAGCCACTGTACCTTTTTCTCTGCCATCTTCTCTCGCAGCCACTCAGAAAACTTAACACGGCCGTCGTTGTCACAGGTGGCGCCGATGCTCCAGATGAGAGAGAAGATGAACCAGGGCTCGATCAGCTCACCGACACGGGACAGCTGCTCCTCACTGATGGGTCGCTCTCCCTGGAAAGTGCGCAGGCACACATCACATCACGCCATGGAACGCAAAGCCCTGCTACATCGTCACAGAGAACTCATCACTTACCACACAGATTCCAATTACCGTCATTTAGAAACTGAGAGGACTGTACAAACTATCTTCAAGGATGTTCTGATGACTTGAAAGTAGAAAAAAAAAAAGAACCAAAATCTTCAAATTTCCGTCACAGACCGTCTTCATCACTGGTGACATTGAATGGAAGACAAATTATGTCATCACTGGTGACATTGAATGGAAGACAAATTATGTCATCACTGGTGACATTGAATGGAAGACAAATGATGTCATCACTGGTGACATTGAATGGAAGACAAATGATGTCATCACTGGTGACATTGAATGGAAGACAATAATATATGTCATCACTGGTGACATGAATGGAAGACAAATGATGTCATCACTGGTGACATTGAATGGAAGACAAATGATGTCATCACTGGTGACATTGAATGGAAGACAAATGATGTCATCACTGGTGACATTGAATGGAAGACAAATGATGTCATCACTGGTGACATTGAATGGAAGACAAATGATGTCATCACTGGTGACATTGAATGGAAGACAAATGATGTCATCACTGGTGACATTGAATGGAAGACAAATGATGTCATCACTGGTGACATTGAATGGAAGACAAATGATGTCATCACTGGTGACATTGAATGGAAGACAAATTATGTCATCACTGGTGACATTGAATGGAAGACAAATTATGTCATCACTGGTGACATTGAATGGAAGACAAATTATGTCATCACTGGTGACATTGAATGGAAGACAAATTATGTCATCACTGGTGACATTGAATGGAAGACAAATTATGTCATCACTGGTGACATTGAATGGAAGACAAATTATGTCATCACTGGTGACATTGAATGGAAGACAAATGATGTCATCACTGGTGACATTGAATGGAAGACAAATGATGTCATCACTGGTGACATTGAATGGAAGACAAATGATGTCATCACTGGTGACATTGAATGGAAGACAAATGATGTCATCACTGGTGACATTGAATGGAAGACAAATGATGTCATCACTGGTGACATTGAATGGAAGACAAATGATGTCATCACTGGTGACATTGAATGGAAGACAAATGATGTCATCACTGGTGACATTGAATGGAAGACAAATGATGTCATCACTGGTGACATTGAATGGAAGACAAATGATGTCATCAGTCCTGAAGACGGTCTATGACTGAAACACTGAAGATTTTTGTTCTTTTTTTTTTTCCATTTTCAAGTCTTCTGAGCATCGTAAAGGACAGTTTGTATAGTTGATAGAAGATCGGCGATCAAAAATCATTTCCACTGAGGGGACTGTAATTACTATAAAGCTCTTGTTACCGACGATTCCATTCAGGCTGACTGACAGTGTGGTCCACTGAGGGGACTGTGATTACTATAAAGCTCTTGTTACCGACGATTCCATTCAGGCTGACTGACAGTTTGGTCCACTGAGGGGACTGTGATTACTATAAAGCTCTTGTTACCGATGATTCCATTCAGGCTGACTGACAGTGTGGTCCACTGAGGGGACTGTGATTACTATAAAGCTCTTGTTACCGACGATTCCATTCAGGCTGACTGACAGTGTGGTCAATCCATTTTCCATTGCAATTTACTTGGTTGTATTTGTACACTTCACCACTGGAAGGAAAACAAATCTTCATCTTCCGACTAAAAACTAGCACAAGGTTTGCTTATATTCAGGTCACTTATGATTTAAGTTCCCTGGATGATCAAATCAAAAAGGATTGTTTAAATGAAGTGCAATTAATGGAGTCTGGAGCACAAACTCTACACTTGAAAGTGACTGAAAGCAGAGAGTGTATAGTTTCTATTAATATTTTATTCAACAAAGATATATCCCTCTCCACGCAAAGAAATATAACATAGGAAGTTATGGAATTAACAGAGCATATAACTTTCCTTCAGTATAACAGGAAAAAGGAAATAACTTTCAAGACAAAAAACCAACAACAATACAGGTTTCTAAAATTACAATGAATATGGTTATAGAATGTTTTTCACACACACACACACACACACACACACACACACACACACACACACACACACACACACACACTTATTTATAAATGTCAGCTGCTGCCAATCTAATGTTCTATTTCTTCAATCTTATCAAACTTAAAAAATGCTCCATCAGTTTATGACAATACCTGCACTTCTTAATGAATCTGCTAGAACCAGTCAACATATACACATACACACACACACACACACTCACCACACACACACACGCACACACACACACGCATGCACACACACACACACAACGTAAATCTAAGCGTAATTACTTTCAAAAGATGTTAATTTCTACAAAGGATTCACGTCAGATTTGGAAGGCCATTAGCATGTTGAATAATAAACAAGTCTCAAGAAATCAGGAAATTATCACAGATGTAACTGCAGATCAACTAAACAACCATTTTGCTAGTATCAAAGAAAAAATTATATTACATGATAGGTCCAATGAAAATGACCTTGAACATTTAAAACACTACCTTGATTTAAAAGATATTAGCTTTTCCTGTACCCTCCAACCAATGACTGTTATGGACGTTAGTAAAAGTATTTCATCTTTAAAACAATCGGGTACACGCGATTTAGATGGTTTAGATGCAAAAATACTAAAGATTTCGTGTCCAATAATTACTGATACACTAACGTATTTGTACAATTTATGCATAGAGAAACAAACCTTTCCCGTGAAATTTAAGGAAGCTAAAGTAATTCCACTTTATAAATCTGGTGATAAGTCAATTCCATCAAACTATAGACCAATTTCTATTTTATCTGCTTTATCTAAACCTATTGAAAAACACTTGCAAAATTTACTATATTCTTACCTTACTAAAAACAATTTACTCCACGACGATCAATCTGGTTTCCGTAAAAATCATTCCTGCCATACAACCCTTGTACAGCTTATTGATAGCCTCTTATGCAGTATAAATGAAAATAAATTTACTGGTATTCTTTTTATAGACTTTGAAAAAGCTTTTGATGTAATAAATCATTCTCTCCTGTTGCGTAAACTGGAACTCTACAAATTAACTCCAGAATTCATAAATCTCATGTCCTCATTCCTATGTAATAGGAAACAATCAGTAACAGTCAACAATAAAACGTCAAATTTAATGTCTATCAAATATGGAGTACCACAAGGCTCTGTACTGGGCCCTCTACTGTTTACTGTCTACGTCAATGATTTACCTTATTTTCTTGAAAGTAAATGCGAAATGTTTGCTGATGACACATCTCTTCATTCCAGTGATTCAGATCCATATAGATTAGCTAGTAACCTCCAAAATGATGTTAAAAAACTTATCGAATGGACTCAGTTGAACCATATGTCCTTAAATGCAAGTAAAACCAAGTGCATGTTTGTATGTGCCCGACAAAAAAGACAAAAGATGAAGTCAAAATTTCCACCATTGTTTATATCTGACCAAAAAATAGAAGAAGTCGACTCACATAAAATACTAGGAGTAATAATAGATAAAGATTTAACATGGACCGACCACATAACGTCAATGGGGAAATGTCTCTCAAAAAAATTACTTCAATTAGCCAAGATTAAGAACTTCCTGGACACCCATTCTCGAAAGCTCTTTTTCTGTGCTCATATTCTATCAATCATTGATTATGCATCAACCCTATGGGATAACTGCAGTGAAACCAACTTGAAAATTATTCATCGAATGTATAAAAGAGCATTAAAGTTAGTATTACTAAAAACAAGCACCCTAACAACAGAAGACTATAAACAACTTAATATGTTAACCATCTACAACAGACTTTTGTTCAACAAGGCAGTATGCATGCATAATGTTACAAACGGATATGCTCCTAAAAAGATAAGAGATTCATTTACAACTAACAGTTATAGACATAGTCATTTATTATCCTTTCCTAGACCAAGAAATAATCTTTATAAATCTAGTCTTTTGTACTCCGGTGGAAATGTATGGAACAAGCTACCAATCACTTTGAAAAACATAAAGAACAAAAATCAGTTTAAGAAAAATCTGAAAAAGCATCTCATGGATGGTTAGCAATCAATATTTTCTCAAATTCCTTTGAAATAACTTTTCAGTGATTTTACATGATGTATCCTTGTGTATATGTTTATGCCTATGTACATGTCTGTTTATGCGTGTGTATGCTTTGTAGACAATGTATTGATATTGTACATAACTTAACTCTCTCTCTCTCTCTCTCTCTCTCTCTCTCTCTCTCTCTCTCTCTTGTTATTTCCTTGATATGATAATTATACCAGGCTTGAATTCTTTCTTGTACTCCTTTTCCCTCCACCCCCACGCCTCCATCCTACCCCCTCCCTCCTCCTACTTCCTCTCCCCTCCTCATCCCCCTCAGATTTCACCCCACTACCTCCCTCGCCCTTTTCCGCTGGTTTTCACTCTTTGTATTTCTTCGTTTTCATTATTTTATTATTCAAGTTTCTTTGTTTTGTTATGATGGCTTGATGTAAAAAAGCAGTTTCTCTGCTTATTCAATGTTCCATCTGGAAATAAAATTTTGACTTGACTTGACTTGACTTGACTTGACACACACACACACACACACACACACACACACACACACACACACACACACACACACACGCGCGCGCACACACACACACACACACACACACACACACACACACACACACACACACACACACACACACACACGCACACACACACACACACACGCACACACACACACACACGCGCACACACACACACACACACACACATGAATCAGCATTCTATCCATCTGTGTTTCTCTAATAATAAATCCAGCACCCCCTTACAACCAGTATCTTCTGACACAGCGAAAGAGACACACACACACACACACACACACACACACACATGAATCAGCATTCTATCCATCTCTGTTTCTCTAACAATGAATCCAGCACCCCCTTACAACCAGTATCTTCTGACACAGCGAAAGAGACACACACGAGGCAAGTTCCAATCCCCAACCACAGTTCATGACCCCAGGCCCAGAGTTCACCAGACCATGACACGGTCAGACAGACGTACAAGACGAAGGAACACTCAGTGAAAGAAACCCACGGCAGCGGAAAAAAAGAAAGTGTTTGATGAACATGGCACAAGAGTTGCGGTCCTTGCTGAAGCAATTCATGAGGAGAGAAGGCAGACAAATATCTTCCCCTTTCCCTCTCTGATCCCCACCTCCTCCCCCTCCCCCCTTTCCCTCTCTGATCCCCACCTCCTCCCCCTCCCCCCTTCCCCTTTGATCCCCTCTCTCACCCCCCCAACCCCACTGCCATGTGCTGGTCCACATCCACCCCCATCCCCCTTTATCCAAATGATCCCCTCCCATTACTGGATGTTGTTCTTCATGGCCGCATTTATCCCCAAATCCTTCAATACAAGGTTACCATCCTTGAGCAAGATGGTATCAAAAAATTAAAATAAAGAAGATCTGTATCACTCAAAACCACCTTTCCTTTCCCAGGACTGAACGTGCCACCCTTTGACCTCTCAATCAAATGTCTCAGGCAGTGGGACTGACTCTACCTTTGCCCCTTGACCTCTCAATCAAATGTCTCAGGCAGTCAGACTGACTCTACCTTTACCCTTTGACCTCTCAATCAAATGTCTCAGGCAGTCAGACTGACTCTACCTTTACCCTTTGACCTCTCAATCAAAAGTCTCAGGCAGTCAGACTGACTCTACCTTTACCCTTTGACCTCTCAATCAAATGTCTCAGGCAGTCAGACTGACTCTACCTTTACCCCTTGACCTCTCAATCAAATGTCTCAGGCAGTCAGACTGACTCTACCTTTACCTTTGACCTCTCAATCAGATGTCTCAGGAAGTCAGACTGACTCCACCTTTGCCCCTTGACCTCTCAATCAGATGTCTCAGGAAGTCAGACTGACTCTACCTTTACCCTTTGACCTCTCAATCAAATGTCTCAAACAGTCAAACTGACTCTACTTTTACCCTTTGACCTCTCAATCAGATGTCTCAGGAAGTCAGACTGACTCTACCTTTACCCTTTGACCTCTCAATCAAATGTCTCAAGCAGTCAGACTGACTCTACCTTTACCCTTTGACCTCTCAATCTGATGTCTCAAGCAGTCAGACTGACTCTACCTTTACCCCTTGACCTCTCAATCAAATGTCTCAAGCAGTCAGACTGACTCTACCTTTACCCCTTGACCTCTCAATCACCTCAGGCAGTCAGACTGACTCTACCTATACCACAGAAGTATTTCCAATCATGAGCTAGCTAAAAGCGCAGATTCAGATGAGCAACTTTAATAAGCTGCTAATCCCAAACTGGATGAACTGTAACTGGACAGCAAGTATAAACAAATCATAAGCTGCTAATCCCACCTGGATGAACTGTAACTGGACAGCAAGTATAAACAAATCATAAGCTGCTAATCCCACCTGGATGAACTATAACTGGACAGCAAGTATAAACAAATCATAAGCTGCTAATCCCACCTGGATGAACTATAACTGGACAGCAAGTATAAACAAATCATAAGCTGCTAATCCCACCTGGATGAACTATAACTGGACAGCAAGTATAAACAAATCATAAGCTGCTAATCCCAAACTGGATGAACTATAACTGGACAGCAAGTATAAACAAATCATAAGCTGCTAATCCCACCTGGATGAACTGTAACTGGACAGCAAGTATAAACAAATCATAAGCTGCTAATCCCACCTGGATGAACTATAACTGGACAGCAAGTATAAACAAATCATAAGCTGCTAATCCCAAACTGGATGAACTATAACTGGACAGCAAGTATAAACAAATCATAAGCTGCTAATCCCACCTGGATGAACTATAACTGGACAGCAAGTATAAACAAATCATAAGCTGCTAATCCCACCTGGATGAACTATAACTGGACAGCAAGTATAAACAAATCATAAGCTGCTAATCCCACCTGGATGAACTATAACTGGACAGCAAGTATAAACAAATCATAAGCTGCTAATCCCACCTGGATGAACTATAACTGGACAGCAAGTATAAACAAATCATAAGCTGCTAATCCCACCTGGATGAACTATAACTGGACAGCAAGTATAAACAAATCAAGGCTGAAACTGAAAGTTACACTGTTGCTGTTGAAGTGGTCAAGCTGGGGTTGGGGGACGGCTGGGGGTGCATGTGTGTGTGTTTGTGTGCATGTTGGGTGTCATGTGGCCGTGAGAGAGAAAAAGCAACACCTTACCCCCTGAAAATGAACAAACAACAAAAGGGAAAACAATACCAAAAACTAAACAATCAAAACAAAACAAAACATAACATATATCGAAACCAAAGCAAAGAACAGCCAGCCAGCTGTACAACATGACTGGTCTACGACCACTTCATCAACACACCCACACAGACAGTAAAGAACAGCCAGCCAGCTGTACAATATGACTGGTCTACGACCACCACATCAACACACCCACACAGACAGCAAAGAACAGCCAGCCAGCTGTACAATATGACTGGTCTACGACCACCACATCAACACACCCACACAGACAGCAAAGAACAGCCAGCCAGCTGTACAATATGACTGGTCCACGACCACCACATCAACACACCCACACAGACAGCAAAGAACAGCCAGACAGCTGCACAACATGACTGGTCTACGACCACCACATCAACACACCCACACACTGTACAATATGACTGGTCTACAACCACCACATCAACACACCCACACACTGTACAACATGACTGGTCCACGACCACCACATCAACACACCCACACAGACAGCACAGAACAGCCAGCCAGCTGTACAATATGACTGGTCTACGACCACCACATCAACACACCCACACAGACAGTAAAGAACAGCCAGCCAGCTGTACAATATGACTGGTCTACGACCACCACATCAACACACCCACACAGACAGCACAGAACAGCCAGACAGCTGCACAACATGACTGGTCTACGACCACCACATCAACACAACCACACACTGTACAATATGACTGGTCTACGACCACCACATCAACACACCCACACAGACAGCACAGAACAGCCAGACAGCTGCACAACATGACTGGTCTACAACCACCACATCAACACACCCACACAGACAGCACAGAACAGCCAGCCAGCTGTACAATATGACTGGTCTACAACCACTTCATCAACACACCCACACAGACAGCAAAGAACAGCCAGCCAGCTGTACAATATGACTGGTCTACAACCACCACATCAACACACCCACACAGACAGCAAAGAACAGCCAGCCAGCTGTACAATATGACTGGTCCTCGACCACCACATCAACACACCCACACAGACAGCAAAGAACAGCCAGCCAGCTGTACAATATGACTGGTCTACAACCACCACATCAACACACCCACACAGACAGCACAGAACAGCCAGCCAGCTGTACAATATGACTGGTCTACAACCACCACATCAACACACCCACACACTGTACAATATGACTGGTCTACAACCACCACATCAACACACCCATACAGACAGCACAGAACAGCCAGCCAGCTGTACAATATGACTGGTCCACGACCACCACATCAACACACCCAAACAAACAGCAATCCCAGGGCTCCCACTGACCATGGCTCTAAAACAGTGACCTGACCCTATGACAAAATGCTGGAGAGTCTTCTTCGAACATTGGAATCTTTTTATCAATATTCCAACCACGTGTCCATGGCTGCCATTCTGTCTTCATAAGTCTGGCACCTTGAGTGGCTCAGGCATTCTATTATTAGCTTGCCTTGCAGGAGATGCAACATGCCTAGGGCTGTTTGTGTCTGGCTCTGTCAAAAACTGAAGTGCATCTCTTTCAGTTTTGTGCCGAGTGGGAAAACCCGGTGAACCATTCGCTGCCTCCTGCTGCTACCTCTGATCTGCTGTGGTTTTAAGCACACAGCAGAATGTTGAAGGGCTGATGGTCCCCTAAGCGTAATTTCAAAGAATTTTTTTTGGTACAACATGATGAGCAAAATAAGTGTCAGCGGGAACCCTGCATCCATACAACATGACTGACATGCAGCAGTCAAGCCCCATCACATCATAACAGGCATTCCCTTTGCCCACTCTTACCACTCGTCTATGTCCGGCCTGCAACACCGCGCATCAAGGTCACCCAAACGCATGTCACAACATGTGCGCCGCAGGAATGTGCACATGTGCGCACGCATGTGCGGGAGGAAGATGAAGAGAGAGGAACATGCAGAGTGAAACACACCACACCTGGGTTAGAGCGCAGGCCAAACCACACATCAAACCACACAAGCAAGCAGGGAACACACCACCAAAGTACCCCACCAAAGACCCCAGTCAACGTACAGGACAGTGCATTAGTTCGACTATTTCCATGTCCAACAATCATGACTTATACATCCAACCATTTCCCACTGGAAGTCATCTTTTTTTTTCCCCCTTTAACCTATGTATCTGTATGATTATCATCATTCTTGTGGATGCCACAAGCATGTAAAAGTGAGTCAGTTCAAAGTTCAAAATTCTGTAATGGAGAAGTCGCATCACCGCACCCAGTTCCTCATTCATGGTCATCATTGCCTTTTGAAGCTCACGTTTCACATTCCTGATCTTTTTTCTTTTTCAAATATATATTTTGTTGTTGTCCCATACCCCTACCCAATTTTTTTTTAATGTAAAAAGAACCTTTTTTAAACATACAACACTGGATCACATGCGAGTTGCT
>CM031607.1:96497077-96507077 GCA_018398815.1 Conus ventricosus
CTTTGGTTGTAAATCATACATCAAAAAGTTGCACCTATGCACATATTTGCCACACCATTGCCACTGTGGCAAACATAATACAATCACAGCAGCATACAGATATATCAAAGTCTCTATACTTTGAAGTATCGTTGAAGTATTTCCCCTCCCCCACACCACCACTCCCTCTACCTCCTTTTTAAACTGACAGCAATGTTTTAGTCAACCCACAGCATACGCGTTAACAGTCACTGAACAATCAAATGTTAGAAAAGCAAGAAAAGTTTTCAATTTTAATCAAGGAAGAGTGAAAGAGAGACTGAAAGATGTGGTACGTCAGAGACAGACAGACAAAAGATGTTGTCAGACAACAACAACAAAAAAACTCTCACATACTACAATTTCAAGCTACAACCAAAAACACACACACACCCAAAAAAAAATGATGATTATTGATGTCAATCAGAGGCTGAGTAATATGATAACCCTGATCAGCAGTCAGAGGCTGAGTACTACGATAACCCTGATCAGCAGTCAGAGGCTGAGTACTACGATAACCCTACATCCCCAATGTCCTGTGATCAGACAGGCGATGATGATGACAATGAATCTGGTGATGGCAATGAAGATGACGATGACCTCGGAATTTCCTCTTAAAAAAACAACAACAATATTCTTACTTCACTGTACTGCTGACCTCTCAAATAAAGGTCAATGTATTCATCAGTACTGCTGACCTCTCAAATAAAGGTCAATGTATTCATCAGTACTGCTGACCTCTCAAATAAAGGTCAATGTATTCATCAGTACTGCTGACCTCTCAAATAAAGGTCAATGTATTCATCAGTACTGCTGACCTCTCAAATAAAGGTCAATGTATTCATCAGTACTGCTGACCTCTCAAATAAAGGTCAATGTATTCATCAGTACTGCTGACCTCTCAAATAAAGGTCAATGTATTCATCAGTACTGCTGACCTCTCAAATAAAGGTCAATGTATTCATCAGTACTGCTGACCTCTCAAATAAAGGTCAATGTATTCATCAGTACTGCTGACCTCTCAAATAAAGGTCAATGTACTCCACTGTACTGCTGACCTCTCAAATAAAGGTCAATGTACTCCACTGTACTGCTAACCTCTCAAATAAAGGTCAATGTACTCCACTGTACTGCTGACCTCTCAAATAAAGGTCAATGTATTCATCAAGATTTTACGACCAGGGCAAAATGGAATAAAAAGTCTGGCTATCTGGAACATTTCAAAACTGTAGGTCGTCCAGGAGAGCACAGACATCCACCACACAGCGTTACTTTCCACTAAGGGAAGTAAAAATTAAGCAGGCACAGACTGAAAGAGTTACTTCCCATGTATTTTCTTTTCTTTTTCAAGGGTGATGGAAAATGTTGGTACTTGTCAAAACATACAAAGGAATTTCATGTCGGTTCTATTCAGTGGAAAATTTGTAATGTTCCTGCTAAACAGGTCCTTGACCTGCATTTTGATGTGGATCCATTCTAGTTACATGCTCAAAACTCCCATAGGACCATCCTTCCATGCATTCCCTTCATTCCACCAAATTTCATTCAAACCATTCAAATCACTTTAAAAGTTTTTTTGTTTTTGTTTTTTTTGTTTTTGCTGCATAATCTCAACCACAGACAAACAAACAGATATGGGTGAAAGCATAACCTCTCTGGCAATGGGAGTTAAACAGCACACTATATTTGGTGAATGAGAGGAGTAAATCTTAAAAGTATGTGTGAATCTGTTTGCAGTACTGTAGATAATGTATGTATTTACAAAACTGATTCATTTTAATGAAAGAACACAGAACTATAAATAATGTGTGTAACACAGAACTATAAATAATTGTGTATTTATCTAAACGGTTAATTTAAATGAAAGAACACATTGACAAATCAAACATACTTCCGAGCTCTTATGAGCACAAACACACACACACACACACACAAAGAGAAGTTTAAGCATGTATTCACTTCTAACTCTTGACTCTTGAACAACGAAAAAGTAGATGCACCTGCTCAAATGTCGACAGAGCGTTTTCTTTTTCACAAAGATTATATGCAATATACGGTATCTACCATGACTAAAAAGTACAAACACCAACAAAGGTTGGACTCCTCTCAAGCGCAAAACGCAATTTTTGTACAGGATAACTTGATCTAGACAACTCTTAAGGACAAAGTGAAAAGCCAGTTAATTATCTCCCTTAGATGTATATACTCTTGTGGTGCCCTCCTTTCCATGATTTTCTGGTTTGTGGACTAATGGTGAAGCGTTTCGCTTCCTTTTTCTTCTCCCCCTCTTTCTTTCCTTTTTCTTCTCCCCCTCTTTCTTTCCTTTTTCTTCTCCCCCTCTTTCTTTCCTTTTTCTTCTCCCCCTCTTTCTTTTCTTTTTCTTTTTCGATCTGCTTTTGCCTTCTACTTGTGTTTATTGGTTGTTCTTGCTGCACAAGTAGTCAAGGAACCAGACAAGGTAAGCTTTTCTTTTCCTTTTTTTTTCTCTCTTTCTTTTCTGTGTTTATTTTTTTATCTGCTTTTGCCTTCTGCTTCATTTTGTTCATCGTTCTTGTTGCACAAGTAGTCAAAGAATCACACAAGATATTTACATATATCTCAGCAGCATTAGTCATCAAACACATGCATTTTCAAATAAAATCAGTATCATGCTGCTGCCAGTCTCATAAAAGCACTCAAACATGCACTAAATGCACTCCTGCATTCTACACATCCTGACGATGCTTTCAGTGATAACACATCATAACACTGTTAACTTCATCAGAACATGACAACAACTTGTGCAGCACTACGTTAGTCTGGGAACACCATTTAAAGCACACAACGATGACAGTGTGTTCATGGTGAAAACCATGTCAGCATTCAAAATTCAGCCATGCAAAAGCTAAAAATACCACTGAAACACAAATCAGTTTGTTACTGTAAAAGAATCAAACTGAAACGACTTCAGCTAGTTTTTGCAACATCCATACAACGTCGAACATAGTGTTCAGGATGTCAACGCCTGAACACAGCAACGGACATTACCTCTTTAGGGATGAAGGGAGAGAAGAAGCAATCCAGTAGCTTGACAAGGGAGAACACCAACTGACCATCCACTGACTCCACAATCTCCTTCAAGTTCTTGCGGAGGAACTTGATGGCTGGCTGAAAACGTGACATCACGCTGTCATCTAAAGCCATTCTTCACATCACACTGGGTAACTCTTGCAAATACACCATACTAATAACACACACAAAAAAAGAAAACCACAGGATATGTTGGCTGTACCAGACTCAAAAATACCTTTAAAACAAAAAAAGAAAAATGCTGTGCAATAAAGTTGTCTTCAAATGTTTGAAACAAAACAAGAAAAAATGATTCACAGCACAACAACCACAACAACAACAAAGTTAAATAAGAAGCAAATAAAAACCTAGCCAATGCACCACGCATGGTACATTGGCAAGAACCGGTTGCGTTGTAGAAGTGAAAACATCCATTTGTTTATGAATTTTTGGATTTCTCTGTCCTGATTTTTTGAGAAGACAAAAACAAGTTTAAACACACACACACACACACACACACACACACACACACACACACACACACACACACACACACTGGGGCAGACAATGCGAGAGATAAGACAGACATTTTAAAAATGGTACACAATTACAAGAAAACATTGTCTCCGCACAAACATTTTATAAACATTACTAAATGAACATAACCAAAGAACTCTGTTCACACAGACACTGCCTAGACATCACACGACGAAGACAAGGGTGGCAGCGTGTTCACTGTCATGAAGAACAACAGCAGTTATCCTACTTGATTGTTGTTTACTGTTTGCTGTTCTTTGCCTCATTTCATATTTACTTCCATTTCAGTCAAATCGAGGTTACCCATATTTGTTTCCGTTCGTCCACGTACTTGTCTGACTATATTCATGATTGAAAAGGCAGTACCAGTCTTGAATAAATCAATTTGTGTTTGTTCATTTCTCCAGCTGTTGTTGCCGTGTACATGTGTCCGGTATAGGGTATACAGGGAAGCTTAGAACATCCTTTTTTGGAGGATGTTACCTTGTTTGTTCTGTGTGCTCTGTGCTGTCATATCTGCTAGGCGATTCGGTGTCGTAAGCAGCATTCCTTTGGAGTTAGGAGCGTGCATATATTTCATCATGGGAGCAAGAGTTACCTTACTTGTTTGTTGTTGACTATTTCCTGCTCCCTGCCTCATTTCATACTAACCTCCATGAAGAAGTCAAACAGGTCCTGGAACTGGTCCTTGTACTCATAGATGCTGTCCGGCAGCTTCTTCAGCCAGCACTCCACAAACGGGTCCAGACCAATGTAGCTGGGCTCCAGGTACACCATGCCGCACCTGCTGACTGTGGCAGGGGAGGCCACTGCCAGGTCAGCCACTTCGAACATCATCGTCATTTGCTGTTGACAGAGTCAGAATACATTAATCACTCCTGTTGTTTAAAGCCCCGATGAACATCATCGTCATTTGCTGTTGACAGAGTCAGAATACATTAATCACTCGTGTTGTTTAAAGCCCCAATGAACATCATCGTCATTTGCTGTTGACAGAGTCAGAATACATTAATCACTCGTGTTGTTTAAAGCCCCAATGAACATCGTCATTTGCTGTTGACAGAGTCAGAATACATTAATCACTCGTGTTGTTTAAGCCCCAATGAACATCGTCATTGCTGTTGACAGAGTCAGAATACATTAATCACTCGTGTTGTTTAAAGCCCCGATGAACATCATCGTCATTTGCTGTTGACAGAGTCAGAATACATTAATCACTCGTGTTGTTTAAAGCCCCAATGAACATCGTCGTCATTTGCTGTTGACAGAGTCAGAATACATTAATCACTCGTGTTGTTTAAAGCCCCAATGAACATCATCGTCACTTGCTGTTGACAGAGTCAGAATACATTAATCACTCGTGTTGTTTAAAGCCCCAATGAACATCACGTCATTTGCTGTTGACAGAGTCAGAATACATTAATCACTCGTGTTGTTTAAAGCCCCAATGAACATCGTCATTTGCTGTTGACAGAGTCAGAATACATTAATCACTCGTGTTGTTTAAAGCCCCAATGAACATCATCGTCGTTTGCTGTTGACAGAGTCAGAATACATTAATCACTCGTGTTGTTTAAAGCCCCAATGAACATCATCGTCATTTGCGTGTTGTTTAAAGCCCCAATGAACATCATCGTCATTTGCGTGTTGTTTAAAGCCCAAATGAACATCATCGTCACTTGCTGTTGACAGAGTCAGAATACATTAATCACTTGTGTTGTTTAAAGCCCAAATGAACATCATCGTCATTTGCATGTTGTTTCAAGCCCCAATGAACATCATCGTCATTTGCGAGTTGTTTAAAGCCCAAATGAACATCATCGTCACTTGCTGTTGACAGAGTCAGAATACATTAATCACTTGTGTTGTTTAAAGCCCAAATGAACATCATCGTCATTTGCATGTTGTTTCAAGCCCAAATGAACATCATCGTCATTTGCATGTTGTTTAAAGCCCCAATGAACATCATCGTCATTTGCATGTTGTTCAAAGCCCAAATGAACATCATCGTCATTTGCTGTTGACAGAGTCAGAATAAATTAATCACTCGTGTTGTTTAAAGCCCCAATGAACATCATCGTCACTTGCTGTTGACAGAGTCAGAATACATTAATCACTCGTGTTGGTTCAAGCCCAGATGGACTGGAGTGAAAATGAAAGTAAGTACATATGCCCACGCACATACAATTGATTTAGCTCTCTTCTCTCCCATACAACACTTTGGGTTAATGACTTGGTAGGGCGTAGTTCATGCCAAGTAGGAATAAGGCACTTGCTTGGACCAGCAAATATGTGAAAAAGACATACATATAAAAAACAGATAAATTGCTGACTAAATCATTTATTAAACATATTTTCCCTACAATCTATTTATTACACACGCACACACATACACCAAACACTTACAACATTCAAAAATACTCCGATCAATTTCTGACAAAATAACATATGTAACACTGAAGAACAAGAAAAGAAATGGCATTCATTAATCATTTGAAACACGCAGTATATTCTGCCCTATTTCATACATTTATCTCCATTTAACTGAAAACATATCAGCCAGTATGTCCTGAGGACATGAAGTTTCGCCTGTTGGCAATACACTTAGTTCCTGTCACAGCAGACAGATGATTATGTGGACACAGAGCGTTAAAAAGCTGACGCAGCTCATCATGTGGACACAGAGCGTTAAAAAGCTGACGCAGCTCACCTCCGTCAGTTTGATGATCTCTCCACTGCTGAGGCAGAGCTTCTTGTTGTCGTCCAGCACCGTGTTCATGTTCTCGATCCACACGGCATCCACGGGCCGTCAAACAGGTACCAGCGTTTGTCCTTGTCCCCCGCTGAGCACCCCACACGGATCAAGGAGGACAGGATGCCGTCCGTCCTGAGACACAAAGCGCCACGGAATGGGTCATCCAATCTTCTGGCAAAGATGTGGTTTCATACCAGGTCAATGCAGCACCAAGTCCCTTCAAATCATGTCCTCTAGGCAAAGAAGATTTAATACTAGATGAATACAGCAATATTATCAAAAGATAATATACAGTATACAGTTTTAAGCAAATGGTGTAGACTGACACATACATAAATGTTAAAAAAAAAAGAAAAAAGGTTGAGCTGCAAAATAAAAAGTCTTAAATCCCCAATCTGATTCAGCTTATTTGGGTTCTCCTCATTATAATCACTTTATTCTTTTTCATGCACAGAACATCAATACTCCTTTTGACTTTCAGTACCGTGTTTCCCCTGCAACACTCCTGTGCCATTCTCCAGCTGACTACCATCAGCCCTGTTCCAGCTCTTCAGTTCTGTTCCCATTCAGGACGTTGTGGAAGCTTTAAGCATCAAAAGGTGCCGTTTGAGGACAGCAACCGACGCGATAATGGCCCTAATTTGCAAAATACTTCAATTTGGCTCTGAAAAGAAAATCGTTAGATCTGTTCAGCTCATGTTGTGTGTGACGATGAGTGGTGGTGCTGGTCTATTCAGTATGACTGTGTGGACAATTTAGCGACCCAGATGTGTTGCATCTCCAATGAGGACTCAAAAACCTGTGTAAGCTGTATGGGTGCACTTGCACTCTATTCACACTTCAGTAGCAGAGTGTCTGAGGCAACCCAAGGTCAGTCTGCTTCCTTCCTGATCACTGGTCGATTCTGGACTTAAAGAACACTGATGAGTGACTACACCGGTCACTTATTGATACTACCGATGCTGCCCCATTCATTTTCAATAAACAAACTGAAAATCTCTGATTTCCCTTGGGGAAAAAAAAACACTGAAAAATACAACCAACACAAAAACTGACTCATGCACAGCAAACAACACACACTGCTAAATTTTCAAACAAAACTGGGTTTGATTTTAATCTAATATTTTGTAATTTTTTTTTGTACCCAAGTTTCAACAGTGACCCAAGAAGCAGGGCAAAGTTTAAAAGAAACTAAAAAACTAATTATGCCCAAACAACTCTACAAGCGAGCTTCATGTGCGAAGACGACAGGCGAAAAGAGAAGACCATGTACATACCATTCGTGGGTGAGCATGTCGAACTCTCCGTACAGCTGCCCCATGGTGATGGACTTGGGGTTGACGATGTAGGTCAGCGTGTTCTCGAAGGGCTCACCTGACGGGGACATCTCCCCTTTCAGGGTCGACTGGGCTTTCTGCAGGGTCTCATAGCACTGCACACGAGCAACAGGTGCTCTCAGTACACTGTGCACACAACATGATGCCATAGCACTGTGCACACAACATGATGCCATAGCACTGCACATGAGCAACAGGTGCTCTCAGTACACTGTGCACACAACATGATGCCATAGCACTGCACATGAGCAACAGGTGCTCTCAGTACACTGTGCACACAACATGATGCCATAGCACTGTACACACAACATGATGCCATAGCACTGCACATGAGTAACAGGTGCTCTCAGTACACTGTGCACACAACATGATGCCATAGCACTGTACACACAACATGATGCCATAGCACTGCACATGAGCAACAGGTGCTCTCAGTACACTGTGCACACAACATGATGCCATAGCACTGTACACACAACATGATGCCATAGCACTGTACACACAACATGATGCCATAGCACTGCACATGAGTAACAGGTGCTCTCAGTACACTGTGCAAACAACATGATGCCATAGCACTGTACACACAACATGATGCCATAGCACTGCACATGAGCAACAGGTGCTCTCAGTACACTGTGCACACAACATGATGCCATAGCACTGTACACACAACATGATGCCATAGCACTGTACACACAACATGATGCCATAGCACTGTGCACACAACATGATGCCATAGCACTGTGCACACAACATGATGCCATAGCACTGTGCACACAACATGATGCCATAGCACTGCACATGAGCAACAGGTGCTCTCAGTACACTGTGCACACAACATGATGCCATAGCACTGTACACACAACATGATGCCATAGCACTGTGCACACAACATGATGCCATAGCACTGTGCACACAACATGATGCTATAGCACTGTGCACACAACATGATGCCATAGCACTGCACATGAGCAACAGGTGCTCTCAGTACACTGTGCACACAACATGATGCCATAGCACTGTGCACACAACATGATGCCATAGCACTGTGCACACAACATGATGCCATAGCACTGAGCAACAGGTGCTCTCAGTACACTGTGCACACACAGGATATCACAGCATTTGCACACACACCACAGTATACTGTGCACTAACAGGATATCACAGCATTTGCACACACACCACAGTATACTGTGCACTAACAGGATATCACAGCATTTGCACACACACCACAGTATACTGTGCACTAACAGGATAAGATAAGATAAGATAATGTTGCTTATAGCCCAGCCGACCGCAGAGGGCCACATCAGGGCTGTCACCACGTTAAAATCAACTCACCAGTCATTTAAAAAACAAAAAAAAAAAAAAAAAAAACTTTCACACATCTCGTTAAATGACATCGTCTACAAACGAACCAGAAACTTTGTTAAAAATCCTTCTTCCGTAAAATCTCAAATCAGATGAAAAATGTTAATTTCTCTCAAAAACCCAAGGATCGTGCACTAACAGGATATCAGAGCATTTGCACACACACCACAGTATACTGTGCACTAACAGGATATCAGAGCATTTGCACACACTCCACTGGATCTCCTAGATCTGTGTATATCAAGGATGTTGTAGCACTGCGCACACAACATGATGTCATAGCACTGCACATGAACAAAGGGTGTTCTCAGTACATTGAGCACATAACAGGATATCAGAGCATTTGCACACACACACCACTGGATCTCTTAGAACTGACAGGATGTTGTGGCACTGTCCACACAACATGATGCCATAGCACTGCACATAATCAACAGGTGCTCTCAGTACACTGTGCACATAACAGGATATCAGAGCATTTGCACACACACCTATGGATCTCTTAGAACTGTGTGCAGATAAAGGATGTTGTGGCACTGTCCACACAACATGATCTCACAGGCACTGTGCACATAAAGGATGTTGTGGCACTGTCCACACAACATGATCTCACAGGCACTGTGCAGATAAAGGATGTTGTGGCACTGTCCACACAACATGATCTCACAGGCACTGTCCACACAACATGATCTCACAGGCACTGTGCACACAACATGATCTCACAGGCACTGTCCACACAACATGATCTCACAGGCACTGTGCACACAACATGATCTCACAGGCACTGTGCACACAACATGATCTCACAGGCACTGTGCATACTCATGGAGGAGGTCACTTGGGGTCAAGTAGGACGTCAGACATACCACAAGTAAGGACATGGCATGCATACACACACACACACACACCACACACACACACACACACA
>CM031607.1:96512077-96514577 GCA_018398815.1 Conus ventricosus
CAGCAATCGTGCCCTGATGGACACACACACACACATCAACAACCATCATCACCCTCTGCAGCAATGGTGCCCTGATGGGCACACACACACACACATCAACAACCATCATCACCCTCTGCAGCAATGGTGCCCTGATGGGCACACTGGTACAGCACTGAGTTCACAGTCAGACACTGACAGTTTGAATTTGCTGTTTTCACCATGCATCTTTATGACAAATCATTCTGATGTAGTCAGTGTTGTGTAAGGCAGGCGCCCTCTGGCTCCATTCACCTGGGAGAGTTCTCTGACTTCATCATCAGCACCATCATTGTCAGTGTTGTGTAAGGCAGGCGCCCTCTGCCTTCATCATCAGCACCATCATTGTCAGTGTTGTGTAAGGCAGGCGCCCTCTGCCTTCATCATCAGCACCATCATTGTCAGTGTTGTGTAAGGCAGGCACCCTCTGCCTTCATCATCAGCACCATCATTGTCAGTGTTGTGTAAGGCAGGCGCCCTCTGCCTTCATCATCAGCACCATCATTGTCAGTGTTGTGTAAGGCAGGCGCCCTCTGCCTTCATCATCAGCACCATCATTGTCAGTGTTGTGTAAGGCAGGCGCCCTCTGCCTTCATCATCAGCACCATCATTGTCAGTGTTGTGTAAGGCAGGCGCCCTCTGGCTCCATTCACCTGGGATGGTTCTCTGCCTTCATCATCAGCACCATCATCACTGGTGGTTGTCGATATTAAACCAATAAAACTAACTGACCTACTCATTAATTTCTCTCAGGAACTCACTGCTCAGAATTATTGCTTTAAACATTCATAAACCACAGGTGATTGTTTTTTAACAACAAAAGTATTTCGGCATCTAAATGACAAAAGGTCTTCATTAAAAATGTGTCGATGTCTATAACATACACCAGCGACATTCAGGCCTTACCTTCTCTTTGAATACTGTCCTCTTCTGTCCAGATGAAAATTCATACATTCTTCACCAAGATTTGAGGATATTTTCACTCGCCAATGAAGACAAGGCTTAGAACTCTAAAGTCTCTTAATTTACAAGTCTGTGGATATTTTGAATGTGTAATATTTTCCTCCCTGCTAACTTGTCTCATAAGATCTAAGGGGAAATGTTGCAGGGAATCAACTTGGAACTATGGAGAGAGTGGTCCAAAACTTGGGTATTTTGTTTGTTTGGGTATTTTATTCATTTAGGAACATGACAGTGACTGTGGGTGTGTAAACACTGGTGTTACCACGTAGGAGAAAGATCTGGTAAGAGCTAAGGGCTTAACACAGCTGACATTGAATTCATCACCCCTAAAAGTTATGAAAAATATGGGGAGTTCCTCTCACACTCCCTGCTTGGTTAAATATGTTGACCACATCAAACGACCAAATGCCTTGCTGCTGGAGTCCGATATTGTACAGTATATGTTACCTAAACAAAATAAAATTACATCGGTGTGCAATGTGAGCACAATGTTTTTATTTTCCTGCTAATCGAATGATTGCAGGCTTTTTATCCCGTTTTCATCTTCTTTTTTTTTCTTTTAGTAAGAAATGAAGAAACATGTCAGACTAGAACATTCACGATGAACATATTCATGACAACCAGATTTTGCCAGAGCTGGCCATCCACTCACTTGATGTTGGGGAAGAGGTCAGACACGATGCCGCTGAACAGCTTCAGGTCGTCCACCAGGAACTTGGGCACGTTCACGTCACGGATGGCACGCAGGGCAATCAGCTCCTGAAACATCAGTGTTACAGGTTACAGTCATAACGCCTCTATAAACATCAGTGTTACAGGTTACAGACAGTTATAGTGCCTCTATAACATCTTTGCTGGAAATGTATGCAAATGCATATCTGTGCTCATGTGTGTATGCTTGTGAGGGGTGTGTGTGTGCACACATGTGCATATACATTAATGCAGGCATGGTTGTGTGTGTGGATGCATGCACATATGTCCAATTTGTCCGCTGCCATTCACTAACGCAATGAAACCACTGAACAATACTCCCTCTGACGCTGACGCCAATGTCTTCAAAATCATGCGGTCAGCTTATTGATAATGATGACTCTTATCATTGTCTTCATTAAAATCAGTCATCACTCTTATTATGATCATAAAAAAATCATAACATCAGCTTGTACTGTGAACACAATTATTGTTTTCATCATCATCATGTACTGTAATCATTCCTATCATTCTCATGATCATCACTATCATCATCATTGCCTTCATAATCAAATTGAGACCATCATCATGATGTTTATGATCACCAAGATTATTATGACCATCATCATCATGTCTAAGATCACTTCTGTCACTATCACAATCATCATCAGAATCACACAATTATCATCATCATGTCTATTATTTCTATCATTATTCCCATCATCATCAAAATCACACTATGATTATTATTTATATGATTGCTTTTATTATCATCATCATCAAAATAACACCATCATCACTGTGACTATGATCACTTCCATTACTATCT
>CM031607.1:96524577-96534577 GCA_018398815.1 Conus ventricosus
AGGGGTCGGTCGTGACACTGACCTTTGTGGTTTCTGTCACACACACTGACCTTTGTGGTTTCTGTCACACACACTGACCTTTGTGGTTTCTGTCACACACACTGACCTTTGTGGTTTCTGTTACGCACACTGACCTTTGTGGTTTCTGTTACGCACACTGACCTTTGTGGCTTCTGTCACACACACTGACCTTTGTGGTTTCTGTTACACACTGACCTTTGTGGTTTCTGTCACACACACTGACCTTTGAGGTCAGTGTGACACACACTGACCTTTGTGGTTTCTGGTGCACACATTGACCTTTGAGGTCAGTGTGACACACACTGACCTTTGTGGTTTCTGGTGCACACATTGACCTTTGAGGTAAGTGTGACACACACTGACCTTTGTGGTTTCTGTCACACTCACTGACCTTTGTGGTTTCTGGTGCACACATTGACCTTTGAGGTCAGTGTGACACACACTGACCTTTGTGGTTTCTGTCACACTCACTGACCTTTGTGGTTTCTGTCACACACTGACCTTTGTGGTTTCTGTCACACACACTGACCTTTGTGGTTTCTGTCACACACACTGACCTTTGTGGTTTCTGTCACACACACTGACCTTTGTGGTTTCTGTCACACACACTGACCTTTGTGGTTTCTGTCACACACACTGACCTTTGTGGTTTCTGTCACACTCACTGACCTTTGTGGTTTCTGGTACACACACTGACCTTTGTGGTTTCTGTCACACACACTGACCTTTGTGGTTTCTGTCACACACACTGACCTTTGTGGTTTCTGTCACACACACTGACCTTTGTGGTTTCTGTCACACACACTGACCTTTGTGGTTTTTGTCACACACACTGACCTTTGTGGTTTCTGTCACACACACTGACCTTTGTGGTTTCTGTCACACACACTGACCTTTGTGGTTTCTGTCACACACACTGACCTTTGTGGTTTCTGTCACACACACTGACCTTTGTGGTTTCTGTTACACACTGACCTTTGTGGTTTCTGTCACACACACACTGACCTTTGTGGTTTCTGGTGCACACACTGACCTTTGAGGTCAGTGTGACACACACTGACCTTTGTGGTTTCTGGTGCACACATTGACCTTTGAGGTCAGTGTGACACACACTGACCTTTGTGGTTTCTGGTGCACACATTGACCTTTGAGGTCAGTGTGACACACACTGACCTTTGTGGTTTCTGTCACACTCGCTGACCTTTGTGGTTTCTGGTGCACACATTGACCTTTGAGGTAAGTGTGACACACACTGACCTTTGTGGTTTCTGTCACACTCACTGACCTTTGTGGTTTCTGTCACACACACTGACCTTTGTGGTTTCTGTCACATACACTGACCTTTGTGGTTTCTGTCACACACACTGACCTTTGTGGTTTCTGTCACACACACTGACCTTTGTGGTTTCTGTTACACACTGACCTTTGTGGTTTCTGTCACACACACACTGACCTTTGTGGTTTCTGGTGCACACACTGACCTTTGAGGTCAGTGTGACACACACTGACCTTTGTGGTTTCTGGTGCACACATTGACCTTTGAGGTCAGTGTGACACACACTGACCTTTGTGGTTTCTGGTGCACACATTGACCTTTGAGGTCAGTGTGACACACACTGACCTTTGTGGTTTCTGTCACACTCGCTGACCTTTGTGGTTTCTGGTGCACACATTGACCTTTGAGGTCAGTGTGACACACACTGACCTTTGTGGTTTCTGTCACACTCACTGACCTTTGTGGTTTCTGTCACACACACTGACCTTTGTGGTTTCTGTCACACACACTGACCTTTGTGGTTTCTGTCACACACACTGACCTTTGTGGTTTCTGTCACACACACTGACCTTTGTGGTATCTGTCACACACACTGACCTTTGTGGTTTCTGTCACACTCACTGACCTTTGTGGTTTCTGTGACACACACTGACCTTTGTGGTTTCTGTCACACACACTGACCTTTGTGGTTTCTGTCACACTCACTGACCTTTGTGGTTTCTGGTACACACACTGACCTTTGTGGTTTCTGTCACACACACTGACCTTTGTGGTTTCTGTCACACACACTGACCTTCATGGTTTCTGTCACACACACTGACCTTTGTGGCTTCTGTCACACTCACTGACCTTTGTGGTTTCTGGTACACACACTGACCTTTGTGGTTTCTGTCACACACACTGACCTTTGTGGTTTCTGTCACACACACTGACCTTCATGGTTTCTGTCACACACACTGACCTTTGTGGTTTCTGTCACACTCACTGACCTTTGTGGTTTCTGTCACACACACTGACCTTTGTGGTTTCTGTCACACACACTGACCTTTGTGGTTTCTGTCACACACACTGACCTTTGTGGTTTTTGTCACACTCACTGACCTTTGTGGTTTCTGGTACACTCACTGACCTTTGTGGTTTCTGTTACACACTGACCTTTGTGGTTTCTGTCACACACACTGACCTTTGTGGTTTCTGTTTTCCCTGTGCCAGCTGGACCGGCCGGGGCACCGCCGAACTTCAGATGGAGCGCTCCAGTCAGAGTCAGGTAGCACCTGCAACACAAGCATGAGGAGACCACCCTCACCAAATCATGAGGAGACAACCTTCACCAAATCCATTCTCTCTTTATGTTCTGTCAGTCATAGACCACCTTCACCAAATCCTTTCTCTCTTTATGTTCTGTCAGTCATAGACCACCTTCACCAAATCCATTCTCTCTTTTACAGCCTCTGCTAACAAAAAATGTTCTGTCCGTCATAGACCACCTTCACCAAATCCATTCTCTCTTTTACAGCCTCTGCTAACAAAAAATGTTCTGTCCGTCATACATGTTTCGTGCTTATTTCATGCATAAATGGTCTTGAAATTATTCTTTTATTCATTTTTTTTTAAACAGCAAACAAAATGATGCCTAAAATGAACAAAGGAAGCTTCATGCTTCTGGTGGACGAGGTCAATGCTGTAAGTGCACTGTGAAAAATGAAAATAACCAAAAAAAGTCAGATGCCTACTTTGGTAATGTTGGCAAGCTATTTTGATTATCAGTCACAGAGCTCCAGTCAGCGTCAAACAGCACTTGGAACCCAAGCCTGAGGCAGGAACATGATAGCACCTTCACCCATTGTTGGTTGTTGTTTTTTTTCCTAATTATTGCTAAGAAAAAAATTTCTGCTTTCATATGTATATGTTTCATGATGATTTCATGCCTAAATTGGCTGAAATTTATTCTCAACCATTTTTCTTTCTTTAGTCTTTTTTTACCCGAAGGCTAACAAAATGATACCTGATGCCTGATTTAAGGAAGCTTTTACAAGAAGGTAACATAATGATGCCTGATTGAATAAAGGAAGCTTTCACAAGAAAGCTAACAAAATGATACCTGATTGAATAAAGGAAATTGTTATTAGAAGTTAAGAAAATGATGCCTGATTGAATAAAGGAAACTTTTACAAGAAGGTAACATAACGATGCCTGATTGAATAAAGGAAACTTTTACAAGAAAGTGACATAATGATGCCTGATTGAATAAAAGAAGGTAACATAATGATGCCTGATTGAATACAGGAAGCTTTTACAAGAAGGTAACATAATGATACTTGATTGAATAAAGGAAACTTTTACAAGAAGGTGACATAATGATGCCTGATTGAATAAAGGAAACTTTTACAAGAAGGTGACATAATGATGCCTGATTGAATAAAGGAAACTTTTACAAGAAGGTGACATAATGATGCCTGATTGAATAAAGGAAACTTTTACAAGAAGGTGACATAATGATGCCTGATTGAATAAAGGAAACTTTTACAAGAAGGTGACATAATGATGCCTGATTGAATAAAGGAAACTTTTACAAGAAGGTGACATAATGATGCCTGATTGGATAAAGGAAACTTTTACAAGAAGGTAACATAATGATGCCTGATTGAATAAAGGAAACTTTTACAAGAAGGTAACATAATGATGCCTGATTGAATAAAGGAAACTTTTACATGAAGGTAACATAATGATGCCTGATTGAATAAAGGAAACTTTTACAAGAAGGTGACATAATGATGCCTGATTGAATAAAGGAAACTTTTACAAGAAGGTGACATAATGATGCCTGATTGAATACAGGAAGCTTTTACAAGAAGGTAACATAATGATGCCTGATTGAATAAAAGAAGGTAACATAACGATGCCTGATTGAATAAAAGAAGGTAACATAACGATGCCTGATTGAATAAAGGAAGCTTTTACAAGAAGGTAACATAATGATGCCTGATTGAATACAGGAAGCTTCAGAGCTGTGATGGATGAGATCAATGCTCTAAATTCATTGTGAAGAATGAGAATGATCCCAACAGCATACCCACATGACTAAAGTCAGATCCCTGCCTGCTTCAGTGATGTTGTCATGCTGGTTTGTTTATCCTCATCTCTTAGGACTGGCTTACACCATTGATGGTAACATCCCTATCTCTTAGGACTGGCTTACAGCATTGATGCTAACATCCCTATCTCTTAGGACTGGCTTACAGCATTGATGGTAACATCCCTATCTCTTAGGACTGGCTTACAGCATTGATGGTAACATCCCTATCTCTTAGGACTGGCTTACAGCATTGATGGTAACATCCCTATCTCTTAGGACTGGCTTACAGCATTGATGGTAACATCCCTATCTCAATCAAGAACATCCCTATCTCAATCAAGAGCATGGATTTTTGAAAACAACAACATTATTACTTTATCTCATCCACCAATGCTGACATTTTTTTTTTTTTTTTTTTTTTTCCCCTTGCAACGAAGGTTCTCTTTTCCTTTTTGAAACATTTTACATAAACAATGTAATACATCATTCAATGAATTCACATGCAACAAAAAGTAAAGACTATACTATCATTCTTTAGTAATTCCATACACAACATTGTCCAAATCTATTTGATATAGCAGTCATTCATTACAGAGAATAACTAAAGGAGATTCCCATGAAACTGCAGGGGTATTTGATGTCGAGTAATTCCACACACAACATTGTCCAAATCTATTTGATATAGCAGTCATTCATTACAGAGAATAACTAAAGGAAATTCCCATGAAACTGCAGGGGTATTTGATGCCGAGTAGAAAATAGAGCAACAACAAACAAACAAACACAAAATTTAAAAATAAATAAATAAAAATAATAACATCAACTCTTGACATAAAACAATAAGTTGTCCATGGCTAGAGAGGATTTGACAGGAAAGGGGAGGAGTGGTTGGAAATAGGTGGGGGGAGAGGGGGGGGGGGAGGGGGAAGAGGTAAAGAATGAGGAATAAAGAAAAAAGGAAAGGTCACATACCGCTTTTACAAATCCAAACATATTTGATCCACGCTCAACTGCAGGAGCATTAGAATGCTTTTTGTATAATAATGTGTACAGTTTTGTTAGCCACTGTGACATAAAAACACTCTAATAAGAATGAAAACATTAATAGTATTTACGGCTAATTTTTTTATTGCGACGAACTGTAGTGTCTAATCTGCGCACAGTGTGCTATATGGTAACCAGTTTTTAATAAAATCATGATAGCGCATTTCCATTATATGTGCATGCTTTTCTATTTGATATCTATGTTTAAGTTCGACTGTAAATTCAGACAGTCTTGGTATTGCGTTAATAATTCTACTTTTATAGACGAAAAACTTTGCCCATAGTAAAATAAGATCAAAAATTTGGTCTGTTTTTGTTTTTTCGTCGGTTCCGAACAAGATCAGCTCGACATTCAGTGACAATCTGAAACAATGTTCACATTTCTGTTTCAAATATCTTTCCAATTCCTTCCAGAATTCTTGTATTATTGGACAAAACCACAAATAATGATGAATTGTGTCTCTTTCATTTTTACAAAATCTGCATTTATCGCTGTCTGAGACACCCATTCTTTTCAGAAGTATGTTTGATACCAAAACCCTGTGGCAGAGTTTCAGTTGAAACCATCTAAATTTTATTTCTTTGATTTTTCGGACATGTTTTAATACAGTTTCCCAGTCTACCGCTGTTTGTATCTTTATTTCCCATTTTGCAAAAGACTCTATATTGAGTACATCTATTTTATCCAGGAGCAAATTGTAGTAAATTTTGATCCTTTGACAACACTTGTTATAATTTTCAAAACTTTGCTTTTATCATTCTTGACACTGTTTTCAAATGTTATGTTTCTTTTTCTAGCATATTCTGTTATAGCCTGGACACAGCCTAAATAATGGAGGTAATTCACCTGCACACCTAACTTTGTTGAAAATTTTTTGTAACTTAAAAAAGTGCCATTTTCATCCATCATATCTCCCACATGAATTATATCTTTGTCAAACCATAACTTAAAATAAAAATGCGTTTTATCAATTTTGAATTTATCGTTATAAAAGATAGGTTCTGCTGCAATCTCCTCAGTATTCTCTAAATCTGTTTGTATGTTCAAAGTGTCATAAGATTTAAACACATCCTTCCAAAACTGGTTACACCTACTCTGTAAATACTTCTTTGACCCAAAATGATTTAGATTGTTTACTTCTGGACAGAGCGTTACTAAAACTGTCTTCCACTTTGAGCTCTTAGTAATTAATTTTCTAATCCATGACAGTTTTAAAGCTTGCATAAAGGCGTGAATGTCTGGCAAACCTATACCTCCATTTTCAATATTATGAACTGCGTACTTTCGTTTAATTTTGTCAGGTTTTTTGTCCCATACAAATTCAAAACACATCTTTTGCAAATGTTTTATGTCACTCTCAGGGGGTTTGGGAGTAACATCCACAGGTATACAAGTTTAGACAAAATAAGAGATTTTAATACAGCAACCTTACCGAGTGGAGTACACATACGTTTTGACCAAATTTTAAACAAGTTTTGCACTTCTGTAAACTTATCTGACATATTTATTTCTGTTAGTTTTGATAAATTATTTGTAAACCAAATTCCTAGAATTTTGAATTTTATGGGGTTCCATATCATATGCTTTTCAGCCAAATGCACAGTTTGTGAACCTTTTTTTTTCCCTAGCCATACGTTGCAGGTTTTTTCAAAATTTAATTAAAGACCTGAAATGCCTTCAAATTCTTCTATTGAGTTGAACAGTTTTTCATATGACTTTTTATCCCCTTCTAATGTAAACGACGTGTCATCTGCAAACTGGCTTATTTTAAATTCTGTGTCAGATATTTTCACTCCCTTAATTTCATCATCTTCTCTTATTTTGCTCGCTAGTACTTCAACACATAACACAAAGAGATATGGGGATATAGGGTCACCTTGGCGACATCCTCTCCTAATGGGAAAACTCTGAGATACCTTTCCGTTAACGATTACATGAGCTTTAATATTTTTGTAAAAAGTGCATATCCATTTAGTCATATCCTTTCCAAAGCCACAGTAACTGATAACTTTTTCCAGATAGTCCCAATTTATGGAGTCGAAAGCCTTCTCAAAGTCGACTGAGACCAGTAACCCAGGTAGATTTTTGCTTTCTAAGTAATGCATCATGTCATACAATAGTCTTAAATTATCCCCAATATACCTCCCTGGTATGAACCCTGTCTGATCTTCGTGAATTAGTTTAGGTAGTACTGTTTTTATTCTATTAGCAATGCAGGTTGATCCTATTTTATAAGTAACATTTAACAATGAAATTGGTCTCCAGTTTTGTATATATTCCTTGGGTTTGTCTCCCTTGGGTAAACATATTATTATACCTTCTCTTTGAGTCACTGACATTTCTCCTTTAGAAAAGCCTTCATTTAGAGAACGGATTATAAAATCCCCCAGATGTTTCCAAAAGAATTTAAAGAAATTAACTGTAAATCCATCCGTGCCTGGGCTTTTGTCATTTTGCATATTTTTCAATGCTTCTGTTGCTTCTTCTTTTTTATGAGACCTTCCAAGTTATCAGATTCGTTTTTGCTTAATTTTGGTAATGTTTTTGTAAACTTGCCTACATCCGTATCCCGCAATTTCTGTTCTTTATATAGTTCTTGAAAAAAGGATTTGGTCTTGTCTAACAAGTCGGTTGTTTCCGTCAATACACGGCCGTCTGCTGTTGTTAGTTTTAACATCTGTTTGCTAATGAAATGTCTCTTTTCAAGATTACAAAAATATTTATTTATTTTCTCCCCTTGTAGTGCCCACCTAACCTTTGATCTTAACATTATCCCTTCCATTTTTGTTTTTCTGATCTCTACCAGCTGAGCCTTCTTCTCCTTTAGAGTTATTCTTTCAGCTTGGTTTGGATGCGAATTGCTCTGAAGGGTTTGTATTTCTTGTTCTAAAGTTTGTTCCGTCTTTTTAAGATCTTTGTTTTTGTATATGCTGTACGAAATTGTTTTAGCCCTGATTTCCATTAGTAAGGTGTCCAAGAATAAGCTGGTCTGATACTACAAATTGAATCTGATCGTTAGGTATTTGTTTTAAATTTTGTCTCATATATGGAAGAGCTGCATATTGACACTTAACTTCTTCTATTAGGTTATTTATTGATTGAATATATGTGTAATCTTTTAACAGTGACGAGTTGAATTTCCAAAGATTTTGTTTTTTTTCTTCAACTTTAAAGGTAACTTCCATTGTAATGAGCGAATGGTCACTGCGGTAACCAAAATGAATGTCAGCGTTACTCACTGAAGTAATTAAAGTTTCCGAAATCAAGAAATAGTCAAGGCGGCTTTGCTGACGTGGATTTGGCCTTCGCCATGTATATCTGAGAACCTCTGGGTTAAATTCTCGCCAAACATCTATTAATTCTAACTCAGATATAATTTCAATCACTTTTTCCCTAGCTTTAACATTGTTAATATTTTTATAATTATCATAATCTAAGGTTGGATTGAGTACTAGGTTCCAGTCTCCAGCAATAACAATATTTGGGCTACTCGCTTCCTCAATTTGATTTTTTATGTTCTGAAAAAACGCTGGGTCATCCCTGTTTGGCCCATAAATATTAACTAATGTTATTTGTTTCCCAAACGTATTTATAACTAAAATAATATAATTTCCTTTCGTGTTTTTTCTATTTTGAAATCAAAGTTATTGTTAAATAAAATTCCCACTCCTCTTGACCTACTATTATTTGAAGAAAATACACATTCAAATCCCCATTCAGCTCGTATCTGGCGTTCTAAGTTTTTTGTAAAATGTGTATCTTGTATGAAATATATGGAATATTGTTTTTGTCGTAAATGTTGCAACACATCTCTCCTTTTTCCAAAGTTTCCAAGACCCTGGCAGTTAAGAGAAGATATTTTGATGCTACCCATTAGTATTTTGCTTATTTCTCTTTTGTCTTATGCTCCTTTCCATTTCTTCGTGTTTTTTAAGGATGCTATGAATAAGTTCAAGCGAATGTGACTTAATGTACAAAAGGACAAAATGAAAAGAAAATGAATAAAACATTTTTTTTTGGTGAGTGATCGTCGGACACAGGCATTCCAAGATAAAAAGAAGAAGAAGAAGAAGAAACTAACCGGATTCGCATTAATAAGTGACATATCAGCGGTCAAAGACTACAGACACCATAGCAATAATGAAAAGTAACATTCCACACCTTATCATCAATTCTTCCATGGATATCAAAACACAAAAATGTAATAAAAACTGTACGCTTTTGTCAAAGCAGACATTTTTCATATTCGCTTTTCATACTAGGAACAATAATAAAAAGTAATAATAAAAAAGTTAGGCGTACGTCAAAAAATCATTTTGTGTACACATATGATTTAACAAGCACACAACATCCCAGATCAGCACACATAACCGGCTTTTCCCAAAGCAGCATTCTTGCCAGTATGTTTTGTTTTTACGTGTGTGTGTGTGTGTGTGTGTGTGTGTGTGTGTGTGTGTGTGTGTGTGTGTGTGTGTGCGTGTGCGTGTGTGCGCGTGTGTGTGTGTGTGTGTGTGCACGCGCGTGTGTGTGTGTGTGTGTGTGTGTGTGAAAGGTGGGGGCAGGGGGGGGGGGAGGGGGGTGG
>CM031607.1:96539577-96547077 GCA_018398815.1 Conus ventricosus
CCCCCAGTCCCATAATGATAATACCATAACAATAATGACTGTGATATAATAATGACTGTGATAATTCTAGATATAACTAAGACGTTGCCCCCCCAGTCCCATATGATAATACCAATAACAATAATGACTGTGATAATTCTAGATATAACTAAGACGTTGCCCCCCAGTCCCATAATGATAATACCAATAACAATAATGACTGTGATAATTCTAGATATAACTAAGACGTTGCCCCCAGTCCCATAATGATAATACCAATAACAATAATGACTGTGATAATTCTAGATATAACTGAAACGTTGTCCCCCAGTCCCATAATGATAATACCAATAACAATAATGACTGTGATAATTTACATATAACTAAGACATTGCCCCCCAGTCCCATAATGATAATACCAATAACAAAAATGACTGTGATAATTCTACATATAACTAAGACGTTGCCCCCAGTCCATAATGATAATACCAATAACAATAATGACTGTGATAATTCTACATATAACTAAGACGTTGCCCCCCAGTCCCATAATGATAATACCAATAACAATAATGACTGTGATAATTCTACATATAACTATGACGTTGCCCCCCAGTCCCATAATGACAATAACAATATGACTGTGATAATTCTAGATATAACTAAGTCGTTGCCCCCAGTCCCATAATGACAATAACAATAACAATAATGACTGTGATAATTATAGATATAACTAAGACGTTGCCCCCCAGTCCCATAATGATAATACCAATAACAATAATGACTGTGATATAATAATGACTGTGATAATTCTAGATATAACTAAGACGTTGCCCCCCAGTCCCATAATGATAATACCATAACAATAATGACTGTGATAATTCTAGATATAACTAAGACGTTGCCCCCCAGTCCCATAATGATAATACCAATAACAATAATGACTGTGTAATTCTAGATATAACTGAAACGTTGCCCCCCAGTCCCATAATGATAATACAATAACAATATGACTGTGATAATTCTAGATATAACTAAGACGTTGCCCCCCAGTCCCATAATGATAATACCAATAACAATAATGACTGTGATAATTCTAGATATAACTGAAACGGTGCCCCCCAGTCCCATAATGACAATACCAAAACAATAATGACTGTGATAATTCTAGATATAACTAAGACGTTGTCCCCCAGTCCCATAATGACAATACCAATAACAATAATGACTGTGATAATTCTAGATATAATTAAAACGTTGCCCCCCAGTCCCATAATGATAATACCAATAACAATAATGACTGTGATAATTCTAGATATAACTGAAACGTTGCCCACAGTCCCATAATAATACCAATAACAATAATGACTGTGATAATTCTAGATATAACTGAAACGTTGCCCCCAGTCCCATAATGATAATACCAATAACAATAATGACTGTGATAATTCTAGATATAACTAAGACGTTGCCCCCAGTCCCATAATGATAATACCAATAACATAATGACTGTGATAATTCTACATATAACTAAGACGTTGCCCCCCAGTCCCATAATGATAATACCAATAACAATAATGACTGTGATAATTCTACATATAACTAAGACGTTGCCCCCCAGTCCCATAATGATAATACCAATAACAATAATGACTGTGATAATTCTAGATATAACTAAGACGTTGCCCCCCAGTCCATAATGATAATACCAATAACAATAATGACTGTGATAATTCTACATATAACTAAGACGTTTGCCCCCAGTCCCATAATGATAATACCAATAACAATAATGACTGTGATAATTCTAGATATAACTGAAACGTTGCCCCCCAGTCCCATAATGATAATACCAATAACAATAATGACTGTGATAATTCTAGATATAACTAAGACGTTGCCCCGCCGTCCCAACCCCCTCTGCTGACCTGTCATTCAGGGTGTTGGTTTCCAGGGCTTCTGTGACCTCTGAACTCCAGTAGGTCTGACAGCCGGCGATGACCACCTGACCAGGCCACATCAGCACCCACTCCTTGCGGTCCCTCTGGACACAGACACGGTGACACGAATGTTAGAGTTGTTCCTGTGGATTGAATGACGCACATTCCCCTGTGGATTGAATGACGCACATTCCCCTGTCCTCCCTCTGCTCTCTTCCTCTCCATGAACAGGGTAACATCATTTCCAAACCATAAGACATAATGATAAATAAGGTGCACTTGTCAAATTTCTGTAAAAAAAACAACAACAGAAAAATCAATACATAACTTATTATCTAATGCGTTGATGCAAACATCACAGAGTCCGTCTAGTTGCCAGGAAAAACTCTAGAGAGTGATTTGACAGAACATGTCAGGGTAACGTGTAAAAAAACAAACGGACAGGGGCCACACTAGGGTCAGATACCCTGACCAACTGGTGACTCACCAGGTACAGGCTACACACCATGACTGCAGGAACAGGCTACACACCATGACTGATGGAAACCTCACTGTACTGGTGACTCACCAGGTACAGGCTACACACCATAAACTGATGGAAAACCTCACTGTACTGGTGACTCACCAGCTACAGGCTACACACCATGACTGATGAAAACCTCACTGTACTGGTGACTCACCAGCTACAGGCTACACACCATGATGACTGATGGAAACCTCACTGTGGTGGTGACTCACCAGGTACAGGCTACACACCATGACTGACTGATGGAAACCTCACTGTACGGTGACTCACAGGTACAGGCTACACACCATGACTGATGGAAACCTCACTGTACTGGTGACTCACCAGGTACAGGCTACACACCATGACTGATGGAAACCTCACTGTACTGGTGACTCACCAGGTACAGGCTGCACACCATGATTGACTGATGGAAACTTCACTGTACTGGTGACTCATGTACAGGCTACACACCATGACTGACTGATGGAAACCTCACTGTACTGGTGACTCACCAGGTACAGGCTACACACCATGACTGACTGATGGAAACCTCACTGTACTGGTGACTCACCTGGCTACACACCATGACTGACTGATGGAAACCTCACTGTACTGGTGACTCACCAGCTACAGGTTACACACCATGACTGATGGAAACCTCACTGTACTGGTGACTCACAGCTACAGGCTACACACCATAACTGATGGAAACCTCACTGTACTGGTGACTCACCAGGTACAGGCTACACACCATGACTGATGGAAACCTCACTGTACTGGTGACTCACCAGCTACAGGCTACACACCATGACTGACTGATGGAAACCTCACTGTACTGGTGACTCACCAGGTACAGGCTACACACCATGACTGATGGAAACCTCACTGTACTGGTGACTCACCAGGTACAGGCTACACACCATGACTGACTGATGGAAACCTCACTGTACTGGTGACTCACCAGGTACAGGCTACACACCATGACTGATGGAAACCTCACTGTACTGGTGATCACCAGGTACAGGCTACACACCATGATGATGGAAACCTCACTGTACAGGTGACTCACCAGCTACAGGCTACACACCATGACTGATGGAAACCTCACTGTACTGGTGACTCACAGGTACAGGCTACACACCATGACTGACTGATGGAAACCTCACTGTACTGATGACTCACCAGGTACAGGCTACACACCATGACTGACTGATGGAAACCTCACTGTACTGGTGACTCACCAGCTACAGGCTACACACCATGACTGATGGAACCTCACTGTACTGGTGACTCACCAGGTACAGGCTACACACCATGACTGATGGAAACCTCACTGTACTGGTGACTCACCAGGTACAGGCTACACACCCATGACTGACTGATGGAAACCTCACTGTACTGGTGACTCACCAGGTACAGGCTACACACCATGACTGATGGAAACCTCACTGTACTGGTGACTCACCAGGTACAGGCTAACACACCTGACTGATGGAAACTCACTGTACTGGTGACTCACCTGGCTACACACCATGACTGATGGAAACCTCACTGTACTGGTGACTCACTTGGCTACACCATGACTGATGGAAACCTCACTGTACTGGTGACTCACCTGGCTACACACCATGACTGATGGAAACCTCACTGTACTGGTGACTCACAGGTACAGGCTACACACCATGACTGACTGATGGAAACCTCACTGTACTGGTGACCCACCTGGCTACACACCATGACTGATGGAAACCTCACTGTACTGGTGACTCACAGGTACAGGCTACACACCATGACTGACTGATGAAAACCTCACTGTACTGGTGACTCACCTGGCTACACACCATGACTGACTGATGGAAACCTCACTGTACTGGTGACTCACCAGGTACAGGCTACACACCATGACTGATGGAAACCTCACTGTACTGGTGACTCACCAGGTACAGGCTACACACCATGACTGACTGATGGAAACCTCACTGTACTGGTGACTCACAGGTACAGGCTACACACCATGACTGACTGATGGAAACCTCACTGTACTGGTGACTCACCAGCTACAGGCTACACACCATGACTGATGGAAACCTCACTGTACTGGTGACTCACCTGGCTACACACCATGACTGACTGATGGAAACCTCACTGTACTGGTGACTCACCTGGCTACACACCATGACTGATGGAAACCTCACTGTACTGGTGACTCACCTGCTACACACCATGACTGACTGATGGAAACCTCACTGTACTGGTGACTCACCAGGTACAGGCTACACACCATGACTGACGGATGGAAACCTCACTGTACTGGTGACTCACCTGGCTACACACCATGACTGACTGATGGAAACCTCACTGTACTGGTGACTCACCAGGTACAGGCTACACACCATGACTGACTGATGGAAACCTCACTTTACTGGTGACTCACCAGGTACAGGCTACACACCATGACTGATGGAAACCTCACTGTACTGGTGACTCACCTGGCTACACACCATGACTGATGGAAACCTCACTGTACTGGTGACTCACCTGGCTACACACCATGACTGATGGAACCTCACTGTACTGGTGACTCACCTGGCTACACACCATGACTGACTGATGGAAAACCTCACTGTACTGGTGACTCACAGGTACAGGCTACACACCATGACTGACTGATGGAAACCTCACTGTACTGGTGACTCACCTGGCTACACACCATGACTGACTGATGGAAACCTCACTGTACTGGTGACTCACCAGGTACAGGCTACACACCATGACTGACTGATGGAAACCTCACTGTACTGGTGACTCACCAGGTACAGGCTACACACCATGACTGATGGAAACCTCACTGTACTGGTGACTCACCTGGCTACAACCCATGACTGATGGAAACCTCACTGTTGTGGAGTGGGCAGGGACAAATGAAGGGAGCACAGCAACACAGATCAGCAGCTAAAGAGAAAGTCCAAACATAGTAGTGGGAAAATCAGGAGTGGATTAAATTAAGCTGGGGCAAGCACTTGAGCAAGCTGACATACACGTTGGTATGTTTAGAACACGCTCAGTGGAAACAGCACATCAAAGACCAGACTTTGGCATGTTGGCTTGTCTGCAATAGGCAATGAATTTCATTTTGTTATGGAATCTTCATCATGCGTTACTTTGTGCAACACACATTTGCTAAAAGGATTTCTCTCCCCAAAATCTGTTTATAATTTTTGTCACATGATGTCTTCTACTAATCAAAAACAAATGCTTCTATTGTCAATGTATATTAGATTATCTCAAGTGTTGTAAAATTGTTGGTCTATGTCAGCATTGACTAGCTATGTATGTTTTATTTCGGCTTGTTTGTTTCCCTTTTCTTGTTATTGCTTTAAACTCACCCTTCCCCATACCCAAAAGGGGCGAAAGGAATGAATATTTTTCTTGTTCTTGTTCTTGAGTGCCTGTTGTGGCTAGTGACTGTTCACGCTATACTGATAACTTTCATGAACAATGCTCATATTGCTGTACCTTCTCTGTACCGTGTCCCTTTCCAGTTTCTTTCTTCAAAGAAAAAAAGCATTTTGTCTCTCATGTCTTGTATTCTGGTCTACAGGTGAATGCCACTTTTTCCCCTTCACCTAAACCCCTTTTCTTCAACTTAGTTTTTTTCCCTTACAAGCTCTCTCCTCTCTCTCTCTCTCTCTCTCTCTCTCTCTCTCTCTCTCTCCTCTCTCTCTCCCTCTCTCTCTCTCTCTCTCTCTCTCTCTCTCTCGCTTTCTTTCTTAACCAAATTTCCCCCACCTATCCCTTTAATCATTTCTTTTTTTTTTCCAAAATGCCCCTATCATATTCTGTCATTTGCTCCATCTCCATACACAAACACAACACTTTTTTCAAGTGTCTCCGATCAACTCCTCCCCTACACTGACATCAACTCTTCCCCTACACTGACATCAACTCCTCCCCTACACTGACATCAACTCCTCCCCTACACTGACATCAACTCCTCCCCTACACTCACATCAACTCCTCCCCTACACTCACATCAACTCCTCCCCTACACTCACATCAACTCCTCCCTACACTGACATCCCACATCAGACTCTGCCCCTCACCGTCTTGTAGTCCTCCAAGGAGTCCTTGATGATGAGCCTCAGACTCTCCTTCATGATGCGCTCAATCTCGCACATCCAGTCCTCCACGTTGCCCGTGGGGTACAGGGTCTCCCTGAAGTCCACGCTCTCCCCTTCCCCGGAGTACATCTTGGTGATCTTCAGGTCATCCTCAAACCGCAGCTGAAAGGAGGAGACAGGCAGAGAGGGGGGTGACACCACGTCTTTCAGTGGGAAGTCAAGGAGTTTCATGGAGGAGACAGGCAGAGAGGGGGGTGACACCACGTCTTTCAGTGGGAAGTCAAGGAGTTTCATGGAGGAGACAGGCAGAGAGGGGGGTGACACCACGTCTTTCAGTGGGAAGTCAAGGAGTTTCATGGAGGAGACAGGCAGAGAGGGGGGTGACACCACGTCTTTCAGTGGGAAGTCAAGGAGTTTCATGGAGGAGACAGGCAGAGAGGGGGGTGACACCACGTCTTTCAGTGGGAAGTCAAGGAGTTTCATGGAGGAGACAGGCAGAGAGGGGGGTGACACCACGTCTTTCAGTGGGAAGTCAAGGAGTTTCATGGAGGAGACAGGCAGAGAGGGGGGTGACACCAGTCTTTCAGTGGGAAGTCAAGGAGTTTCATGGAGGAGACAGGCAGAGAGGGGGGTGACACCACGTCTTTCAGTGGGAAGTCAAGGAGTTTCATGGAGGAGACAGGCAGAGAGGGGGGTGACACCACGTCTTTCAGTGGGAAGTCAAGGAGTTTCATGGAGGAGACAGGCAGAGAGGGGGGTGACACCACGTCTTTCAGTGGGAAGTCAAGGAGTTTCATGGAGGAGACAGGCAGAGAGGGGGGTGACACCACGTCTTTCAGTGGGAAGTCAAGGAGTTTCATGGAGGAGACAGGCAGAGAGGGGGGTGACACCACGTCTTTCAGTGGGAAGTCAAGGAGTTTCATGGAATACAGTTTTGAAGATGGTTGTATAA
>CM031607.1:96552077-96556728 GCA_018398815.1 Conus ventricosus
GTGTTTTCTCCCCACATGCAGCAGTCAGCACAGGGTTACATGGCTACCAGTAGCAGAGGAGAAGCTCAGCAGAGTCATACATCAGCTGTCCTAAGCCAGTGTCTGTGCTTCCATTGCAGGGTGACCAATGCACAGTGCAGCGTAACGGTTGACAGTCTTCATGCTATTACCCAGTGACTAACAGCAGACCTCAAGTGTGACCAATGCACAGTGCAGCGTAAGGGTTGACAGTCTTCATGCTATTACCCAGTGACTAACAGCAGACCTCAAGTGTGACCAATGCACAGTGCAGCGTAAGGGTTGACAGTCTTCATGCTATTACCCAGTGACTAACAGCAGACCTCAAGTGTGACCAATGCACAGAGTGCAGCGTAAGGGTTGACAGTCTTCATGCCACCCCTTCTTCACCCAGTGACTAACAGCAGACCTGAAGTGTGACCAATGCATAGAGTGCAGCGTAAGGGTTGACAGTCTTCATGCCACCCCTTCTTCACCCAGTGACTAACAGCAGACCTGAAGTGTGACCAATGCACAGAGTGCAGCGTAAGGGTTGACAGTCTTCATGCCACCCCTTCTTCACCCAGTGACTAACAGCAGACCTGAAGTGTGGCCAATGCACAGAGTGCAGCGTAAGGGTTGACAGTCTTCATGCCACCCCTTCTTCACCCAGTGACTAACAGCAGACCTGAAGTGTGGCCAATGCACAGAGTGCAGCGTAAGGGTTGACAGTCTTCATGCCACCCCTTCTTCACCCATGACTAACAGCAGACCTGAAGTGTGGCCAATGCACAGAGTGCAGCGTAAGGGTTGACAGTCTTCATGCCACCCCTTCTTCACCCAGTGACTAACAGCAGACCTGAAGTGTGCCAATGCACAGAGTGCAGCGTAAGGGTTGACAGTCTTCATGCCACCCCTTCTTCACCCAGTGACTAACAGCAGACCTGAAGTGTGACCAATGCACAGAGTGCAGCGTAAGGTTGACAGTCTTCATGCCACCCCTTCTTCACCCAGTGACTAACAGCAGACCTGAAGTGTGGCCAATGCACAGAGTGCAGCGTAAGGGTTGACAGTCTTCATGCCACCCCTTCTTCACCCAGTGACTAACAGCAGACCTGAAGTGTGGCCAATGACAAGTGCAGCGTAAGGGTTGACAGTCTTCATGCCACCCCTTTCACCCAGTGACTAACAGCAGACCGAAGTGTGACCAATGCACAGAGTGCAGCGTAAGGGTTGACAGTCTTCATGCCACCCCTTTCACCCATGACTAACAGCAGACCTGAAGTGTGGCCAATGCACAGAGTGCAGCGTAAGGGTTGACATCTTCATGCCACCCTTCTTCACCCAGTGACTAACAGCAGACCTGAAGTAGTGCCAATGCAAGAGTGCAGCGTAAGGGTTGACAGTCTTCATGCACCCTCTCTTCACCAGTGACTAACAGCAGACCTAAGTGGGCCAATCAAGAGTGCAGCTAAGGATGACAGTCATTCATGCAACCACCGCTTTCACCCTGACTAACAGAACCGTGACAGTTGGCAATCACAGAGTGCAGCGAAAGGGCTTGACAGCTCATGCCACCCCCTTCTCACCCAGTGACTAACAGCAGAACCTACAAAACTAGCAACACACAAGCAGCTCACAGAAGATAGGTGATCTAGTGGAACATAAACCAACAGGCATGACAGCCTCACAGAAGATAGGTGATCCAGTGGAACAAAACCAACAGGCATAGACAGCCTCACAGAAGATAGGTGATCCAGTGGAACATAAACCAACAGGCAAGACAGCCTCACAGAAGATAGGTGATCCAGTGGAACATAAACCAACAGGCAAGACAGCCTCACAGAAGATAGGTGATCTAGTGGAACATAAACCAACAGGCATGACAGCCTCACAGAAGATAGGTGATCTAGTGGAACATAAACCAACAGGCATGACAGCCTCACAGAAGATAGGTGATCTAGTGGAACATAAACCAACAGGCATGACAGCCTCACAGAAGATAGGTGATCTAGTGGAACATAAACCAACAGGCAAGACAGCCTCACAGAAGATAGGTGATCCAGTGGAACATAAACCAACAGGCATGACAGCCTCACAGAAGATAGGTGATCCAGTGGAACATAAACCAACAGGCAAGACAGCCTCACAGAAGATAGGTGATCCAGTGGAACATAAACCAACAGGCAAGACAGCCTCACAGAAGATAGGTGATCCAGTGGAACATAAACCAACAGGCAAGACAGCCTCACAGAAGATAGGTGATCCAGTGGAACATAAACCAACAGGCAAGACAGCCTCACAGAAGATAGGTGATCCAGTGGAACATAAACCAACAGGCAAGACAGCCTCACAGAAGATAGGTGATCCAGTGGAACATAAACCAACAGGCAAGACAGCCTCACAAAGATAGGTGATCCAGTGGAACATAAACCAACAGGCATGACAGCCTCACAGAAGATAGGTGATCCAGTGGAACATAAACCAACAGGCAGACAGCCTCACAGAAGATAGGTGATCTAGTGGAACATAAACCAACAGGCAAGACAGCCTCACAGAAGATAGGTGATCCAGTGGAACATAAACCAACAGGCAGACAGCCTCACAGAAGATAGGTGATCCAGTGGAACATAAACCAACAGGCAAGACAGCCTCACAGAAGATAGGTGATCCAGTGGAACATAAACCAACAGGCATGACAGCCTCACAGAAGATAGGTGATCCAGTGGAACATAAACCAACAGGCAAGACAGCCTCACAGAAGATAGGTGATCTAGTGGAACATAAACCAACAGGCAAGACAGCCTCACAGAAGATAGTGATCCAGTGGAACATAAACCAACAGGCATGACAGCCTCACAGAAGATAGGTGATCTAGTGGAACATAAACCAACAGGCAAGACAGCCTCACAGAAGATAGGTGATCTAGTGGAACATAAACCAACAGGCAAGACAGCCTCACAGAAGATAGGTGATTCTAGTGGAACATAAACCAACAGGCAAGACAGCCTCACAGAAGATAGGTGATCTAGTGGAACATAAACCAACAGGCAAGACAGCCTCACAGAAGATAGGTGATCTAGTGGAACATAAACCAACAGGCAAGACAGCCTCACAGAAGATAGGTGATCTAGTGGAACATAAACCAACAGGCATGACAGCCTCACAGAAGATAGGTGATCCAGTGGAACATAAACCAACAGGCAAGACAGCCTCACAGAAGATAGGTGATCTAGTGGAACATAAACCAAAGGCAAGACAGCCTCACAGAAGATAGGTGATCCAGTGGAACATAAACCAACAGGCAAGACAGCCTCACAGAAGATAGGTGATCTAGTGGAACATAAACCAACAGGCAAGACAGCCTCACAGACGATAGGTGATCTAGTGGAACATAAACCAACAGGCAAGACAGCCTCACAGAAGATAGGTGATCTAGTGGAACATAAACCAACAGGCAAGACAGCCTCACAGAAGATAGGTGATCCAGTGGAACATAAACCAACAGGCATGACAGCCTCACAGAAGATAGGTGATCTAGTGGAACATAAACCAACAGGCAAGACAGCCTCACAGAAGATAGGGACTAGTGGAACATAAACCAACAGGCATGACAGCCTCACAGAAGATAGGTGATCTAGTGGAACATAAACCAACAGGCAAGACAGCCTCACAGAAGATAGGTGATCTAGTGGAACATAAACCAACAGGCAAGACAGCCTCACAGAAGATAGGTGATCTAGTGGAACATAAACCAACAGGCAAGACAGCCTCACAGAAGATAGGTGATCTAGTGGAACATAAACCAACAGGCAAGACAGCCTCACAGAAGATAGGTGATCTAGTGGAACATAAACCAACAGGCATGACAGCCTCATAGAAGATAGGTGATCCAGTGGAACATAAACCAACAGGCAAGACAGCCTCACAGAAGATAGGTGATCCAGTGGAACATACACCAACAGGCATGACAGCCTCACAGAAGATAGGTGATCCAGTGGAACATAAACCAACAGGCAAGACAGCCTCACAGAAGATAGGTGATCCAGTGGAACATAAACCAACAGGCAATGACAGCCTCACAGAAGATAGGTGATCTAGTGGAACATAAACCAACAGGCAAGACAGCCTCACAGAAGATAGGTGATCCAGTGGAACATAAACCAACAGGCAAGACAGCCTCACAGAAGATAGGTGATCTAGTGGAACATAACCAACAGGCAAGACAGCCTCACAGAAGATAGGTGATCTAGTGGAACATAAACCAACAGGCAAGACAGCCTCACAGAAGATAGGTGATCCAGTGGAACATAAACCAACAGGCAAGACAGCCTCACAGAAGATAGGTGATCTAGTGGAACATAAACCAACAGGCAAGACAGCCTCACAGAAGATAGGTGATCCAGTGGAACATAAACCAACAGGCAAGACAGCCTCACAGAAGATAGGTGATCTAGTGGAACATAAACCAACAGGCATGACAGCCTCACAGAAGATAGGTGATCCAGTGGAACATAAACCAACAGGCAAGACAGCCCACAGAAGATAGGTGATCTAGTGGAACATAAACCAACAGGCAAGACAGCCTCACAGAAGATAGGTGATCCAGTGGAACATAAACCAACAGGCATGACAGCCTTCACAGAAGATAGGT
>CM031607.1:96556828-96619539 GCA_018398815.1 Conus ventricosus
TATATATATATATATAAATATATATATATATATAATAGTTTAAACAAGTAAAAGAGGAATCTTAAAATAGTTTAAGATTCCTTTTTTACTTTTTCAACTAATGTTGCTCCCAAGGGTTGAGCACTTAAAAAATTGTTTTAGGCATTTTAAATATACTGATCTATATATATATATATATATATATATATATATATATATATATATATATATATATATATATAAATCAGAGTTAAAAAGCCACTCAGAACATTTAAAAGTGCTCAACCATGTAGGGAGCGACATACCAGTTTAAAATAGGATTTTAAAAATGGACAAATTAAAAACCTACAAGCCTGTTTCCAGCTAAAACGCTCTCCTCAGCGTTTTAGCTGGAAACAGGCTTGTAGGTTTTTAATTTGTCCATTTTTAAAAATCCTATTTTAAACTGGTATATATCTATATCTATAGCTCTCTCTCTCTCTCTCTCTCTCTCTCTCTCTCTCTCTCTCTCTATATATATATATATATATATATATATTGAATTATAAACAAAGCTTGCTCTTATGTCTTAGATTGAAGAAATAGGGGGAGATACGCATTCATATCTGCAGTGGTAGATAATTCTGCCTAACTAACAGTATGTGCTTGAGTGGGTGAATGGGGAAAAAATAAAATAAAATAAAATAAATGCTTCTCAAATGAGCCTTCAGCAAGTTTTATATCTCCAAGGGGGAGACATCCTCCAATAGGGAGGGAAACTCGCTAACATATAACTCCTGGTCAAATACCGATATTTCGAAACTTGGTGGTTTCTCCTCAGTGACCGCGGAAAGTGGTAATTTGACTCCTCTGCCTTTTCAGTTTTAAAAAGAATGCAATCCCAGAAAAGGTTGGTGTGCAATACCGTAGTATGTTTGTTGAGTTTTCAAAAAACCAACCAAAGGTGCCATCTAAGAAGCAAAAGAAAATCATAAAAGAGCAAAACAAGCTACATTTTCTTGTGAAAAGTAGAAAATATAATAAGATATCCTCTAAGACACAAGTGCTGAGGGCATGTTCTTGGAATGAATCCGCAAGGGACTAAAATACAACAAACTAATAAATTCCAAGGATAAGTACCGCACCGTTCCAGCTACTTACAGAGCAGCTTGGTGTTGCAATGACTGCAAGAAATATTGAATTATAAACAAAGCTTGCTCTTATGTCTTAGATTGAAGAAATAGGGGGAGATACGCATTCATATCTGCAGTGGTAGATAATTCTGCCTAACTAACAGTATGTGCTTGAGTGGGTGAATGGGGAAAAAAATAAAATAAATGCTTCTCAAATGAGCCTTCAGCAAGCTTATATTCTCCAAGGGGGAGACATCCTCCAATAGGGAGGGAAACTCGCTAACATATAACCCCGGGTCATATACCGATATTTCGAAACTTGGTGGTTTCTCCTCAGTGACCGCGGAAAGTGGTAATTTGACTCCTCTGCCTTTTCAGTTTTAAAAAGAATGCAATCCCAGAAAAGGTTGGTGTGCAATACCGTAGTATGTTTGTTGAGTTTTTAAAAAACCAACACAAAGGTGCCATCTAAGAAGCAAAAGAAAATCATAAAAGAGCAAAACAAGCTACATTTTCTTGTGAAAAGTAGAAAATATAAAAAGATATCCTCTAAGACACAAGTGCTGAGGGCAAGTTCTTGGAATGAATCCGCAAGGGACTAAAATACAACAAACTAATAAATTCCAAGGATAAGTACCGCACCGTTCCAGCAACTTACAGAGCAGCTTGGAGTTGCAATGACTGCAAGAAATATTGAATTATAAACAAAGCTTGCTCTTATGTCTTAGATTGAAGAAATAGGGGGAGATACGCATTCATACCTGCAGTGGTAGATAATTCTGCCTAACTAACAGTATGTGCTTGAGTGGGTGAATGGGGAAAAAATAAAATAAATGCTTCTCAAAATGAGCCTTCAGCAAGCTTGTATTCTCCAAGGGGGAGACATCCTCCAATAGGGAGTGAAACTCGCTAACATATAACTCCTGGTCATATACCGATATTTCGAAACTTGGGTGGTTTCTCCTCAGTGACCGCGGAAAGTGGTAATTTGACTCCTCTGCCTTTTCAGTTTTAAAAGAATGCAATCCCAGAAAAGGTTGGTGTGCAATACCGTAGTATGTTTGTTGAGTTTTCAAAAAACCAACCAAAGGTGCCATCTAAGAAGCAAAAGAAAATCATAAAAGAGCAAAACAAGCTACATTTTCTTGTGAAAAGTAGAAAATATAAAAAGATATCTCTAAGACACAAGTGCTGAGGGCAAGTTCTTGGAATGAATCCGCAAGGGACTAAAATACAACAAACTAATAAATTCCAGGATAAGTACCGCACCGTTCCAGCAACTTACAGAGCAGCTTGGTGTTGCAATGACTGCAAGAAATATTGAATTATAAACAAAGCTTGCTCTTATGTCTTAGATTGAAGAAATAGGGGGAGATACGCATTCATATCTGCAGTGGTAGATAATTCTGCCTAACTAACAGTATGTGCTTGAGTGGGTGAATGGGAAAAAATAAAATAAAATAAAATAAATGCTTCTCAAAATGACCTTCAGCAAGCTATATATTCTCCAAGGGGGAGACATCCTCCATAGGGAGAATATCTTTTTTATATTTTTACTTTTCACAAGAAAATGTAGCTTGTTTTGCTCTTTTATGATTTTCTTTTGCTTCTTAGATGGCACCTTTGGTTGGTTTTTTGAAAACTCAACAAACATACTACGGTATTGCACACCAACCTTTTCTGGATTGCATTCATTTTAAAAACTGAAAAAGGCAGAGGAGTCAAATTACCACTTTCCGCGGTCACTGAGGAGAACCATCAAGTTTCGAAATATCGGTATATGACAGGAGTTATATGTTAGCGAGTTTCCCTCCCTATTGGAGGATGTCTCCCCCTTGGAGAATATAAGCTTGCTGAAGGCTCATTTTGAGAAGCATTTATTTTATTTTTCCCATTCACCCACTCAAGCATATACTATTAGTTAGGCAGAATTATCTACCACTGCAGATATGAATGTGTATCTCCCCCTATTTCTTCAATCTAAGACATAGAGCAAGCTTTGTTTATAATTCAATATTTCTTCCAGTCATTGCAACACCAAGCTGCTCTGTAAGTTGCTGGAACGGTGCGGTACTTATCCTTGGAATTTTTTAGTTTGTTGTATTTTAGTCCCTTGCGGATTCATTCCAAGAACATGCCCTCAGCACTTGTGTCTTAGAGGATCTTTTTATATTTTTTACTTTTCACAGAAAATGTAGCTTGTTTTGCTCTTTTATGATTTTCTTTTGCTTCTTAGATGGTACCTTTGGTTGGTTTTTTGAAAACTCAACAAACATACTACGGTATTGCACCACACCACTTTTCTGGGATTGCATTCTTTTTAAACTGAAAAGGCAGAGGAGTCAATTACCACTTTCCGCGGTCACTGAGGAGAAACCACCAAGTTTCGAAATATCGGTATATGACCAGGAGTTATATGTTAGCGAGTTTCCCTCCCTATTGGAGGATGTCTCCCCTTGGAGAATATAAGCTTGCTGAAGGCTCATTTTGAGAAGCATTTATTTTATTTTTTCCCCATTCACCCACTCAAGCACATACTGTTAGTTAGGCAGAATTATTACCACTGCAGATATGAATGCGTATCTCCCCCTATTTCTTCAATCTAAGACATAAGAGCAAGCTTTGTTTATAATTCATATTTCTTGCAGTCATTGCAACACCAAGCTGCTCTGTAAGTTGCTGGAACGGTGCGGTACTTATCCTTGGAATTTATTAGTTTGTTGTATTTTAGTCCCTTGCGGATTCATTCCAAGAACTTGTCCTCAGCACTTGTGTCTTAGAGGATATCTTTTTATATTTTCTACTTTTCACAAGAAAATGTAGCTTGTTTTGCTTTTTTATGATTTTCTTTTGCTTCTTAGATGGCACCTTTGGTTGGTTTTTTTGAAAACTCAACAACTACTACGGTATTGCACACCAACCTTTTCTGGGATTGCATTCTTTTTAAAACTGAAAAGGCAGAGGAGTCAAATTACCACTTTCCGCGGTCACTGAGGAGAAACCACCAAGTTTCGAAATATCGGTATATGACCAGGAGTTATATGTTAGCGAGTTTCCCTCCCTATTGGAGGATGTCTCCCCCTTGGAGAATATAAGCTTGCTGAAGGCTCATTTTGAGAAGCATTTATTTTATTTTATTTTATTTTTTTCCCCATTCACCCACTCAAGCACATACTGTTAGTTAGGCAGAATTATCTACCACTGCAGATATGAATGCGTATCCCCCCCTATTTCTTCAATCTAAGACATAAGAGCAAGCTTTGTTTATAATTCAATATTTCTTGCAGTCATTGCAACACCAAGCTGCTCTGTAAGTTGCTGGAACGGTGCGGTACTTATCCTTGGAATTTTATTAGTTTGTTATATATATATATATATATATATATATGTGTGTGTGTGTGTGTGTGTGTGTGTGTGTGTGTGTGTTTTTAAAGTTCTGTAAGATCTGCTATGCGATGCCACTCACCCACTCTCTCCGGCTAAGTCCTGTATCCTTAGTCTGGACATCCAAAATGAATGTTCTACACCATGAGTTGCTGCCTCTCGCTGTGTAGAACGTTGCTGTAGAGCTCCTGGAGGTCAAAGTGAATGTTCTACACCATGAGTTGCTGCCTCTCGCTGTGTAGAACGTTGCTGTAGAGCTCCTGGAGGTCAAAGTGAATGTTCTACACCATGAATTGCTGCCTCTCGCTGTGTAGAACGTTGCTATGGAGCTCCTGGAGGTGGTGTACACGTGTTTCCCAGAGAAATGGGAGATGTCATTTCTCTGGTGTTTACTTTGGCAGCGCGATCTCCTCAAGTCCTTCTCCCACCTTCCCCTGTGGAAGAAGAATACCTTCCTTAGGTTTATACCTTCCTTAGGTTTATACCTTCCTTAGGTTTATACCTTCCTTAGGTTTATACCTTCCTTAGGTAGACGCTTCTTTATGTGAGCCCAGCACGTGTTCCACTGCTTCTTTGCTGTGACCCAGTAGTCGTCCATGGTCAACAGATTGTCGTCACTTCACCAAGTTTATAGTGCAGGGGAGGACAGATCTACGGGCAAAACTGGTCCTAGAAGTGCCTGTGTGCCCTATTTCATGCACAAACTGGTCCTAGAAGTGCCTGTGTGCCCTATTTCATGCACAAACTGGTCCTAGCAGCGCCTGTGTGCCCTATTTCATGCAGCAAACTGGTCCTAGCGGTGGCTGTGTGCCCTATTTCATGCACAAACTGGTCCTAGCGGTGGCTGTGTGCCCTATTTCATGCACAAACTGGTCCTAGCAGTGCCTGTGTGCTCCATTTAGTGCCGCCTGGGACGTCTTTGGAGAGCACGATCCCATGTTGTAAATGTCTGTTTATGGTCTGACTGGTCTGCCTTCTGGGTTCTGTTGGCATCTTAACTTTTTATTCAACTTTCTTCAACTCCTGTATTACCACGCATCCCTTTGCTTTGAGCACCAGTTACTTCTGCTGATCAAAGTTCCCATCTGTTGGTTTGTACATGTCCTGTTAGTTCCAAGTTCCCGCCTGTTGGTTTGTATATGTCCTGTTAGTTCCAAGTTCCCGCCTGTTGGTTTGTATATGTCCTGTTAGTTCCAAGTTCCCCTCTGTTGGTTTGTATATGTCCTGTTAGTTCCAAGTTCCCCTCTGTTGGTTTGTACATGTAATGTTAGTTCCAAGTTCCCGCCTGTTGGTTTTATGTCCTGTTAGTTCCAAGTTCCCCTCTGTTGGTTTGTACATGTCCTGTTAGTTCCAAGTTCCCCTCTGTTGGTTTGTATATGTCCTGTTAGTTCCAAGTTCCAGTCTGTTGGTTTGTACATGTCCTGTTAGTTCCAAGTTCCAGTCTGTTGGTTTGTATATGTCCTGTTAGTTCCAAGTGCCCCTCTGTTGGTTTATATAATTATGTCCTGTTAGTTTCAAGTGCCCCTCTGTTGGTTTGTATATGTCCTGTTAGTTCCAAGTTCCCCTCTGTTGGTTTGTACATGTCCTGTTAGTTCCAAGTTCCAGTCTGTTGGTTTGTACATGTCCTGTTAGTTCCAAGTTCCCCTCTGTTGGTTTGTATATGTCCTGTTAGTTCCAAGTGCCCCTCTGTTGATTTGTATATGTCCTGTTAGTTCCAAGTTCCCCTCTGTTAGTTTGTATATGTCCTGTTAGTTCCAAGTTCCCCTCTGTTGGTTTGTATATGTCCTGTTAGTTCCAAGTTCCCCTCTGTTGGTTTGTATATGTCCTGTTAGTTCCAAGTTCCCATCTGTTGGTTTGTATATGTCCTGTTATTTCCAAGTTCCCCTCTGTTGGTTTGTATATGTCCTGTTATTTCCAAGTTCCCCTCTGTTGGTTTGTATATGTCCTGTTAGTTCCAAGTTCCCCTCTGTTGGTTTGTACATGTCCTGTTAGTTCCAAGTTCCCCTCTGTTGGTTTGTATATGTCCTGTTAGTTCCAAGTTCCCCTCTGTTGGTTTGTATATGTCCTGTTAGTTCCAAGTTCCCGCCTGTTGGTTTGTACATGTCCTGTTAGTTCCAAGTTCCCCTCTGTTGGTTTGTACATGTCCTGTTAGTTCCAAGTTCCCCTCTGTTGGTTTGCATATGTCCTGTTAGTTCCAAGTTCCCCTCTGTTGGTTTGTATATGTCCTGTTAGTTCCAAGTTCCAGTCTGTTGGTTTGTACATGTCCTGTTAGTTCCAAGTTCCAGTCTGTTGGTTTGTATATGTCCTGTTAGTTCCAAGTTCCCCTCTGTTGGTTTATATATGTCCTGTTAGTTCCCTGATCTTAAGGTCTTCTTGTGCAAAGCCCAATTTCTCCCGACCTTTCCATTTTCTGCCAGTCTTCAGCTTGGGCTTACACAACCTTTTTCTGCCGAATCCTCGAGCATGGTTTTTAAGTGATAACTTTGCGTTTCACACTGTGTACAACTCGATGATGGATCTCAGAGGTATCTCCTGTCCTTGGCGACAAGTGGGCGCACCGTTGGTGGGTGGGGTCGGGCGGGACACCAGACCATTTCTGTGTGCGCATGTCCACTGTGTTGGCGCTGACGTCAGCAGACAAACCAGAGGAGCCTTGGGGTTGGCATGAACTGTGGGCAGCAGACAAACCAGAGGAGCCTTGGGGTCGGCATGAACTGTGGGCAGCAGACTTGGTGTTTGCCAGAGAAGTTACATTGGTCTATTACCTGTAGTCACATTGGTCTATTACCTGTAGTCATATTGGTCTATTACCTGTAGTCACATTGGTCTGTTACCTGTAGTTACATTGTTCTTTTACCTGTAGTCACATTGGTCTATTACCTGTAGTCACATTGGTCTGTTACCTGTAGTTACATTGGTTTATTACCTGTAGTCACATTGGTCTGTTACCTGTAGTCACATTGGTCTATTACCTGTAGTCACATTGGTCTATTACCTGTTGTCACATTGGTTTATTACCTGTAGTCACATTGGTCTATTACCTGTTGTCACATTGGTTTATTACCTGTTGTCACATTGGTTTATTACCTGTTGTCACATTGGTTTATTACCTGTTGTCACATTGGTTTATTACCTGTAGGCTTTATTCTCTTTATTCTACTTTTTGCTCACTTTCGTTTCCTCTCATTGTGCTTTAAAGGTGTCAGCTTTCAAGGCTATTGATTGGTTCATTTCAATGACTTGCTTCACCGTAGTGAACACGTGCTGTTTACGTCATTTTCCCTGTGACTGGTTCTTTGCAATGACTTGCTTCACGGCAGTGAACATGTGCTGTTTACGTCATTTTTCCTGTGACTGGTTCTTTGCAATGACTTGCTTGACGGCAGTGAACATGTGCTGTTTACGTCATTTTTCCTGTGACTGGTTCTTTGCAATGACTTGCTTCACCGCAGTGAACATGTGCTGTTTCAGACATTAAATTTTTTCCTGTGTGCAGTAAGGAACCCCATGACTACTCATCCCGGATGAAAGGACCAACTGACTGAATTGCTTTAGTTCGTTGTGCGTTACATCTTCCTTGGTGGAGAGGACTGGCGTGTCTTGCAAGAGACTTTTAGAGGGGATGGTTGATATCCATCTCCTGCACTGCTGACTGCAGCCTTCAAGATGAACTCCATTACCAACATAAACAGTAGGTCTACTGGAGATATTGCACACACCATCACTATGCCAACTTCCAGATCCAACCTGTTATCTATTCACCTGTGGTGAACTTCACTGAGAAGTGAATGAAACTATTTGCTAAATATGTCTCGGTCTTCCCCTTCTTCTTCCTCCTCCTCCTTCTTCTTCTTCTTCTTCTTCTCCTCCTCCTTCTTCTTCTTCCTCGTCCTCCTCCTCCTTCTTCTTCATTTTCCTCCTCCTCCTCCCCCTTCTTCTTCTTCTTCTTGGATGGGGAGGGGGCGGCGATGAGGGGGTGAGTGGGATGGATTGGGAGGAGGGTAGGGTAGGGGGCATGATGAGGGGGTGAGTGGGATGGATTGGGAGGAGGGTAGGGTAGGGGGCATGATGAGGGGGTGAGTGGGATGGATTGGGAGGAGGGTAGGGTAGGGGGCATGATGAGGGGGTGAGTGGGATGGATTGGGAGGAGGGTAGGGTAGGGGGCATGATACGAATGATGAATGTCGTGTACCAGTGGAATGATGAATGTCGTGTACCAGTGGAATCATGAATGTCGTGTACCAGTGGAATGATGAATGTCGTGTACCAGTGGAATCATGAATGTCGTGTACTGATGAATGTCGTGTACCAGTGGAATGATGAATGTCGTGTACCAGTGGAATGATGAATGTCGTTTTACCAGTGGAATGATGAATGTCGTGTACCAGTGGAATGATGAATGTCTTGTACCAGTGGAATGATGAATGTCGTGTACCAGTGGAATGCTGAATGTCGTGTACCAGTGGAATGATGAATGTCGTGTACTGATGAATGTCGTGTACTGATGAATGTCGTGTACCACTGGAATGATGAATGTCGTGTACTGATGAATGTCGTATACCAGTGGAATGATGAATGTCGTGTACCAGTGGAATGATGAATGTCGTGTACCAGTGGAATGATGAATGTCGTGTACCAGTGGAATCATGAATGTCGTGTACCAGTGGAATGATGAATGTCTTGTACTGATGAATGTCGTGTACCAGTGGAATGATGAATGTCGTGTACTGATGAATGTCGTGTACCAGTGGAATGATGAATGTCGTGTACCAGTGGAATCATGAATGTCGTTTTACTGATGAATGTCGTGTACCAGTGGAATGATGATGTCGTGTACCACTGGAATGATGAATGTCGTGTACCACTGGAATGATGAATGTCGTGTACTGATGAATGTCGTGTACCAGTGGAATGATGAATGTCGTGTACCAGTGGAATGATGAATGTCGTGTACCAGTGGAATCATGAATGTCGTGTACCAGTGGAATGATGAATGTCGTTGTACCAGTGGAATGATGAATGTCGTGTTCTGATGAATGTCGTATACCAGTGGAATGATGAATGTCATGTACCAGTGGAATCATGAATGTCATGTACCAGTGGAATGATGAATGTCGTGTACCAGTGGAATGATGAATGTCGTGTACCAGTGGAATCATGAATGTCGTGTACTGATGAATTTCGTGTACCAGTGGAATGATGAATGTCGTGTACCAGTGGAATGATGAATGTCGTGTACCAGTGGAATCATGAATGTCGTGTACCAGTGGAATCATGAATGTCGTGTACTGATGAATGTCGTGTACCAGTGGAATGATGAATGTCATGTACCAGTGGAATGATGAATGTCGTGTACCAGTGGAATCATCTGCTGTGCGACAGATCCATGCGCATTTGCCAGGTCGAGTTAAACAACGCTGAAGTTCCTTTTCTCTGCTTCACCTCTTCAACTGCTTCCCGAAACATCGTGGTGTATGTTCTACACAGACAGGTACTCCCCAAACATCGTGCTGTATGTTCCCACAGACAGGTACTCCCCAAACATCGTGGTGTATGTTCTACACAGACAGGTACTCCCCAAACATCGTGGTGTATGTTCTACACAGACAGGCACTCCCCAAACATCGTGGTGTATGTTCTACACAGACAGGTACTCCCAAACATCGTGCTGTATGTTCCACACAGACAGGTACTCCCCAAACATCGTGGTGTATGTTCTACACAGACAGGTACTCCCCAAACATCGTGGTGTATGTTCTACACAGCCAGGCACTCCCCAAACATCGTGGTGTATGTTCTACACAGACAGGTACTCCCCAAACATCGTGCTGTATGTTCCACACAGCCAGACACTCCCCAAACATCGTGGTGTATGTTCCACACAGCCAGACACTCCCCACACATCGTGGTGTATGTTCTACACAGACAGGTACTCCCCAAACATCGTGGTGTATGTTTCACACAGACAGGTACTCTCCAAACATCGTGGTGTATGTTCCACACAGACAGGTACTCCCCAAACATCGTGTGTATGTTCCACACAGACAGGTACTCCCCAAACATCGTGGTGTATGTTCTACACAGACAGGTACCCCCCAAACATCGTGGTGTATGTTCTACACAGACAGGTACTCCCCAAACATCGTGGTGTATGTTCTACACAGACAGGTACTCCCCAAACATCGTGGTGTATGTTCTACACAGACAGGTACTCCCCAAGCATCGTGGTGTATGTTCCACACAGACAGGTACTCCCCAAACATCGTGGTGTATGTTCTACACAGACAGGTACTCCCCAAACATCATGGTGTATGTTCTACACAGCCAGACACTCCCCAAACATCGTGGTGTATGTTCCACACAGCCAGACACTCCACAAACATCGTGGTGTATGTTCTACACAGACAGGTACTCCCCAAACATCATGGTGTATGTTCTACACAGCCAGACACTCCCCAAACATCGTGGTGCATGTTCTACACAGCCAGACACTCCCCAAACATCGTGGTGTATGTTCTACACAGCCAGACACTCCACAAACATCGTGGTGTATGTTCTACACAGCCAGACACTCCACAAACATCGTTGTGTATGTTCTACACAGCCAGACAACTCCCCAACACAATCGTGGTGTATGTTCTACACAGCCAGACACCCCCACAAACATCGTGGTGTATGTTCTACACAGCCAGACATTCCCCAAACATCGTGTTCTACACAGCCAGACACTCCCCAAACATCGTGGTGTATGTTCCACACAGCCAGACACTCCCCAAACATCGTGGTGTATGTTCTACACAGCCAGACACTCCCCAAACATCGTGGTGTATGTTCCACACAGACAGGTACTCCCCAAACATCGTGGTGTATGTTCCACACAGCCAGACACTCCCCAAACATCGTGGTGTATGTTCTACACAGCCAGACATTCCCAAACATCGTGGTGTATGTTCTACACAGCCAGACACTCCACAAACATCGTGGTGTATGTTCTACACAGCCAGACACTCCCCAAACATCGTGGTGTATGTTCCACACAGACAGGTACTCCCAAACATCGTGGTGTATGTTCCACACAGCCAGACACTCCCCAAACATCGTGGTGTATGTTCTACACAGCCAGACATTCCCCAAACATCGTGGTGTATGTTCTACACAGCCAGACACTCCCCAAACATCGTGGTGTATGTTCCACACAGACAGGTACTCCCCAAACATCGTGTTCTACACAGACAGGCACTCCCCAAACATCGTGGTGCATGTTCTACACAGACAGGCACTCTCGAAATGCCCCCTTTCTTAACCTAACATTCCATTGAGCTCATTTTCTGTGAGGTACTCAGTCACCATGGCTCCAGTGACAGAGATTTTCTCCTTGGCGTTCAGAAGTAGTGGCTGTCTTCATTGCTTGAGCAACCACTTCTTCCTCTTCTTCTTCTTTCTTTCTTTTTGAATAATTATGTTCTCCATTAAGATTGAACGTTCATCTATGTTAACGTTATTAGTGGAGCTACTCAGGGACACATGGACATTTCTGATACTGTAGAGAGCATTCCGTCAAGTCCAGGCAATGATTTGGCAATGCCTTTCTTCACCTTCTGCACTTTATCCAGCGATGGCTTGCCTTTGAACATTTAATAAAACAGATTGTTGACCGCAGATCTTCTGTAAACAATGCAAACTGAGGATGCTTACAAGATCTTAAAATAGAAAAAAAAATCTACAACGTTTCGGTCATAGACCGTCTTCAGGACTTATGACATAAAAACAAAAACAAATAAATACGTCTACGCAATGACGTATGAAAGCATATACGTAAACGGACGGTTACGTGTTTAAAGGCGGGTGTGTGTGTGTGTGTATGTGGGCGCATGTGTGTGAGTGCGCGCGCGCGTGCGCGTGTGTGTGATGGGGAAAAGGGAAAAAAGCGGCAGATAGGGGGAAAAGGGAAAAAAAGCGGCAGATAGGGGGAAAAGGCAACAGAACTAGAGATAGAGAAAAAAGAGAGCGATAGAGGAGGAGTCTTATACTCGGAAGGGGGCGCTTGAGGGTGTGTATGAGGGAACACACACACCACACACACACACACACACACACACACAGGGAGTGGGGGTGGGTGGGTGAGGGGTGAATGGGGGGTTGGATGGAAACTCCTATAAAATAAAAAAAAAATGTAGGTGCATATTATGGATTGTTCAAATGCGTATGTCTACGAGTGTGCATACCTGGATGGTGGAGATGGTGTTTGGAGTGTATGTATTATGTATCTACGAGTGTGCATACCTGGATGGTGGAGACGGTATCTAGGGTGTTATGTGTCTACGGGTGTGCATACCTGGATGGTGGAGATAGTGTTTGGGATGTATATATTATGATCTACATGTTATGTTGGAAATATGCTACATATGTACATGGGGTGTGAATGTAAATATGGTGGGATGGGGAAATTGGGGGAGGGGGTGTAGAGAGAAAGGGATGGAGGAGAGGTGGGGGTAAAGGAAAGCGAGGGCAAAAAGCTGGAATGATTCAAACAAGAAAAGTCAGATGTGGAAGTTGAGTCCATCAAGGATTGTGGTGCCAAGGCGAGAGATGGTCCTGGACTCCAAGAATTTTCTTTCTGGGGCTGGGGAGTGCCTTTGCCAAACAGCAGTGTCGGAAATATTGGTTTGGCTGTGGCAATCAGCCTTGAAACGAATCCCCGCTGGTGTTGGACGAGACGACTGGGTGGGCTGAGGTGTTCCACAAAGCGTTCGTTGAGGTACGATATGTTTCCCCAACGTGCAACTTGAGCAGAGGCTGCATCTCAGTACGTACAGCAAGTTGGTGGACTGGCAGGTGAAATGGGATTGGACACTGAGTTTTCCTTTGGGGCCAGTGATGCTGTGGATGTTGGCAATGAAAGTGCAGGCTTTACATCCAGGATTGCACGGGTAGTTTCCGGCTGAGGAGTTGGTTTTTACTGAACTTGGTTCGTGCCAGGTGGTCGCGAAGGTTTTTGTCACTCTTGTAGGCGATGAGGGGGGTTTGGGGAAGATCGATTTTAGCTTTGGATCAGAGTGTACGATTCCTTCACACACGCACATACACACACACAAACACACTTTTAAACACGTGATCGTCCGTTTACGTATCTTCTTCTTCTTCTTCCTAAAATACTGGTTCACTCAAAAACGAGTAGGTCACCAGCGCGCATATTAAAAAATAAAATAAAATAACATAAAACAGTGCGACTCTGACTGTTGGCCCCTGGAGCAAATTTGGCAACAAGGGGTCGCACTCGATTTAAAAGCAATGGCCAAATTCAGGCCCAGGTGATAATAAAATATCTGGGGAAATAAAAATAGAAAATCATCAATATGCAGATCTCAAAACTGTCGAATCAATTTGTCCCTTGAATGAGATTGCACTTGTGGCGATCTTGATGGCACCCGGCAGTGAGTTCCACAGCCGTACAGAACTGGGATAAAAAGAATGTAAGTGGTTGTCAATATTTGATGCAGGTATGGTATAACATTGACCGCCACTCCTGGTGCTACTTTTATTCAATATGTTTTCATACGTCATTCACAAGTCCTGAAGACGGTCTATGGTTTTGTTCTGTTTTTTTTTTTTCTCCCCTCTTCTTCTTCTTTTCTATTTTAAAATCTTCTAATTATCCTCAAAGACATTTTTCATTTGAACGTTTAATTTTTCTCACGGTGCCTGCCGCACTCAGCCTTGGATTTTAACAAATGCCCTGCTTCGCTCTGATCGTCACTATATCAATTTCTGAGAGGCTGATTCAGAGCTTCATCGTCCTAAGTCCCAGGTTTTGCCCGTACCACTATCTCACTGACGAATAGGAAAGGGCCCTTGAAGAAGCAATCTTGGATTTTCTTCTTTTTGCTCCTTTTTCTAATTGCTGATTCTGATATTCTAATTTGCATAGGCGCACCATGGTTTGCTTTCAAGTCTTCTGAGAGATTCTCTAACCCTGATTTCTAAAATTCTGAGGCAGTTCGTTTCTTGAGACTTCTCATTCATGTCCACAGGCAATTCATCTCTTGCTTATATCTAGTTCTATTCATGTCCACAGGCAATTCATCTCTTGCTTATATCTAGTTCTATTCATGTCCACAGGCAATTCATCTCTTGCTTATATCTAGTTCTATTCATTTCCACAGGCAATTCATCTCTTGCTTATATCTAGTTCTATTCATTTGCACAGGCAATTCATCTCTTGCTTGTATCTAGTTCTATTCATTGCACAGGCAATTCATCTCTTGCTTATATCTATTTCTTTTCATTTCCACAGGCAATTCATCTCTTGCTTATATCTATTTCTTTTAACTATTTCATTTTTTTTAAGTGTTTAACTTCGGCTGTTCTTTTTGTAGGTGTCTCCACCACTTGAATGCACAATGTCTATAAATGTGCTACTTTGCTGCTCTTTTTTATCGGCTGATATCCCCCATTCCTCTTTTCACTTGTGGACAGCAAGTAGTTTGTGGCGTTTGTCGTCAAGACCCTGATCAAATTCCGTGTCTAACTGATCAGCGTGGAAGGCTTTGATAATGTTGTTTGAATCCTGTCTAACTGATCAGCGTGGAAGGCTTTGATAATGTTGTTTGAATCCTGTCTAACTGATCAGCGTGGAAGGCTTTGATAATGTTGTTTGAATCTTGTCTAACTGATCAGCGTGGAAGGCTTTGATAATGTTTGAATCTTGTCTAACTGATCAGCGTGGAAGGCTTTGATAATGTTGTTTGAATCTTGTCTAACTGATCAGCGTGGAAGGCTTTGATAATGTTGTTCTAACTGATCAGCGTGGAAGGCTTTGATAATGTTGTTTGAATCCTGGCTTGGGTTTTCTGGTGTCTTCATCTGCTGTCGCTATTTTCATGGCAGTAGAGCCAACTGATGGAATGTAACGTTCAAAATCAAAGCTCACAGTTTCAAAGTAACAAAAAGAGTTCACAGCTGTATATGTAGTTCAAACATGTGCATGGATTTCTATGTGACACATTTACTAGTTATGATAAGGATGTGGAAATGCACGGAAATATGAAGAAGAGGGTTAGCAGAAGGGGAAAAAAATGGAATGATCATTCGATTTGTTTTGAATATGCTCAGATAAAAGTCTATACCTAAACAACATTAAACATTTGTCGCAATGGCAGATCTTTCTCAAGATCCAAAATAATTTGAAGTATCGTGTCATTACTAGAAGTATCGATGCATCAATGTTGTTGCATACGAAGTGTGCATTTTGATTATGCTTCATAGAATAATATGTATAGGCGTTTTCAAGAAGAAATCACACACACACGCACAAATTCGTCTAATATCACTTATGTGGAAAGACGTTAAAATGTAGACAACAACAACAACACACACACACATGGGGCGGGGTGAGGATAGAGATGGAAAAGGCAGAGTTCTTCTTTTTAAATCACCCTATCGTTGATTTTTTTTCCGGCTTTACCCAGGTCTCACTGTTTTGATGTTCAAGTGACTCTGCCCAGAGCCCATGTTTTGCTTTCAGTTCATGGCATCTCACAGATTATTCATCGTGTGTTAATCTTGTGGTGCTTGGAACGCAGTACAGGTGTATTCATCCACTCTGCACACACACACACACACACACACAGACAGCATAATCGTGTGGTGCTTGAAATTCAGTACAGATGTATTCATCCACTCTGCACACACACACACACACACACACACACAGACAGCATAATCGTGTGGTGCTTGGAATGCCGTACAGGTGTATTCATCCACTCTGCACACACACAGACAGCATAATCGTGTGGTGCTTGGAATGCAGTACAGATGTATTCATCCACTCTGCACACACACACACAGCATAATCGTGTGGTGCTTGGAATGCCATACAGATGTATTCATCCACTCTGCACACACACAGACAGCATAATCGTGTGGTGCTTGGAATGCAGTACAGATGTATTCATCCACTCTGCACACACACACAGCAATCACCGCCAGAAACAAAGAAGCCTGACACATGTGGTTTAAAGTATGTTTTTGTATTTGCAATGAAATGAACCATACAAAGCTGAAACAAAACAGGGTCCGCCATATAAACTTCAAACAAAACAGGGTCCTCCATATAAACTTCAAACAAAACAGGGTCCGCCATATAAACTTCAAACAACGATCTGAAACACTGAACTTTTCTTACAGCTGCATAGCTTTACTGATGAAACCAATTGACCACACAAATAAACTGTTTTAAGAAGAACAACTGAACTAAAACAGCAGCTCAACAGTAAGCATTCATCGCCATTCTTTCTTTGTATACTGTATCGACAAAATGTCGGATGTTTAGATTATGGATGGGAAGATCAGTGTAGTTAATCTTCCATCCCTTGTCTGAGCAAAGTACCAACCGGAAGGGCCTAAAATCCAACATGTCATTAAAGACTAGCAACAATCAATCTTCATATCCCCAATCCAAGCTACAACGCCCTTTTGTTTGTAGAGTTAACAACAGAATGGTCATATTGTGAAAGATATGTTTCAGGTATCAGTTTGTACTCAACCAATACTTTGTACTCAACCAATACAGGAGATCTTTAGGCGTCTCTTTCCTTTGACCCCTACACCACTTACTTTCAAATCATTTTTTCAGCTGTGGCCGTTTTCATAACGCACATTGCACCTAGTGCAGCAATGTGTTGAGAAATATGGAAAAATGAATCATTTTACCTATCCAAAATGGATAAAGAATAAAAATGCACAGAGGGGTGAGGGGGGTGAGGATAGGAACCTGTGGGGAACCCCTGCTGACATTAAATACAACACAGTTCACCATCACCAACAAGAAAACACTGCATTGTACCCTTTCCTCCATCATGTTCCCATTACCAAAAACACTAATACGTGTACAAACACCATAATTTCCTGACTACACTGCAACATTTTCTCTCTTCAATCAAAGCTCTAGAGTCTGTATACCAGATATATGCTCTCTATTTGTGGATAAAAAGATAACTAGTTTCACAGGGACTTCAAACCTCAAGTTATAAAAGTCAGAGCTGACAAATGAAAAAACCAAGGCAAAAATTGCAAACTTCCTAAAAAAAAAGATGCCATTACTTGCAATAATTACGAGTAAAACAGAACTGAGAAAACCAAAACACACACACAAAATTCTTCACAAAACAATGTTTCCAGACTGGAGAACTTCAGTGAATGGACGAATTATTCAAATTATAACAGAATGAGAAAGAAACCCCCCCCCCCCCCCCCCCAAAAAAAAAAAACACGCACATACATACACACACATGCAAAAACACCACCTCTATTTCAAAATCACAGCAACCTCCCCCCCCCCCCCCCCACCAAGAAAAACAACAAAAACGAAACCAATTTTCCTCTAAAACAAATTAGTTGGTAGAACGCCGGACTCGTAATCTTGGTGATCCTGGGGTTGCGGGTTCGAACCTCTGCCGGGGCGTTTCGGTACAGGGGGATTTTTCCCTCGGAGTTAACATTTGTTCTGACTCCATTTCCCATACAGTCCTTCGAATGAGACTATAAACCGAGGTTCCGTGTGTGAACGCACGCACGCATAACATCTTGCACACACGTAAAATCCCATCACCAACTTTCGGAAGAGTAGGCCAGTTTGGCCGTTGGTATGGATGACACGTTACACATAGCAGGCATCCTGCGTGAGAAATGGAAAGAATGAAGGAAGTAAGGAAAATGAGTGATCGATATTGAACGATACTGACTGGATGACACGGGAAACGACTGAATGAAGCGCCGGCTGGCAGCTCTTCAGTCGGCACTACCCAGGTAGGCAGCCCGTTGTGTAAACGAGTGTGGATTCTAAAGCGCTTAGAGCTTGGTCTCTAGCCGAGAATAGGCGCTATATAAGTATTCATTATTATTATTATTATTGCTCCCACAAGAAAACATAACTCCAAAGGAATGCTGCTTACGACATCGAACAGCCTAGCAGACATGACAGCACATGCTAGGCGATTTGGTGTCATAAGCAGCATTCCTTTGGAGTTATCTTTTCTTGTGGGAGCAAGAGTTACCCTACTTATCTGTTGTTTATTGTTACTGTTCCCTGCCTCATTTCATATTCACTTTCAATTTTCCTCTACATTTACTGTACTGCTCCTGTCAACTCATTTTCAGTTTTCTTTGCCAGTTTGTATTTTGAGCAATAGAGTCGTAAGAATGCCACTGGATAGTAGTGCATAAACCAGCATGCATTCTGAGCAATATCATCATAAGAATTCCCTGAATAATAAGTAGTGTATGAGTCAGTCATAAGCCATGGATGCCATCATTAAGTACTGAGCGTGTCTGTGTCATGTATTATCATGGACGCCATCGCTGCAAAAGCAGAGCTTATAAAGTGTTTCACCCATGAGACAGCTGTTGACTCGCGCCATTTGCAAAGACACAACATGGCTCCAAATGATGAGCTTACAGCAAGGTCACATATGCCAGTAACTTCACCACCTCAAGGTCACATATACCAGTAACTTCACCACCTCAAGGTCACATATACCAGTAACTTCACCACAGTGAACCTCGGTTCTATCCATGGAAAACAAGAAAAAGAGAAGACAACTCCAGCCAAGAGTTGTCAACATGATAGAATGCATTGCGTTCCATACGCTGCAAATTAAAGGGTTATCATATATGTATATATGTAAACAGACCCCTTTTCATTCAACGCATCTTTCCACTGTTTACTTTAACTCTTTGCAAGGTCATTTTCATGATACAGACATTGTTCAGTGACGTTTGTTTTTCCCTCCACTAATCATTTGGTTTGTACACATTTTCTCAAGAAAAAAATATGTTAATATTTACTAATCTTTCTTTTCCTTTTTTTTTTCAAACAAAAGACTCGGATAAAAAAAATGTTTGGTTGAAGTAGCAGTTCCTTTCTTTCGAATTTTTCTTGTTACTTATAAATTTTAAGCTCTTATCTGTAAAAACCTTAACAGAAGAAATCAGCATTTGTTGGCATATGATGTCCTTTAATCTCTCCAAAATCATGCACAGAGATTCTTTTTAACAAAAAGAACTTTAAGAAACAAAATCAATTTGTAATTATTCACAAACAAATGATGATCTCTGTCTGAAAGCTGAACAATGAATCTTTCAGTTTCAGTGTTGTGACAGTCGTGGCCAAAGTCTGAAAGCTGGACAATGAATCTTTCAGTTTCAGTGTTGTGACAGTCGTGGCCAAAGTCTGAAAGCTGGACAATGAATCTTTCAGTTTGTGTTGTGACAGTCGTGGCCAAAGTCTGAAAGCTTGACAATGACTCTTTCAGTTTCAGTGTTGTGACAGTCGTGGCCAAAGTCTGAAAGCTGGACAATGACTCTTTCAGTTACAGTGTTGTGACAGTCCTGGCCAAAGTCTGAAAGCTGGACAATGACTCTTTCAGTTTCAGTGTTGTGACAGTCCTGGCCAAAGTCTGAAAGCTGGACAATGACTCTTTCAGTTTCAGTGTTGTGACAGTCCTGGCCAAAGCCAAGGCTCCACTCAGGCATGTGGCCACACACAGAAGGAAACATCCAAACCTGGAGAAAGCAACAACCACAACAAAATGTAGACAACAATTCATAATATACTCCCCGCAACAAGTTAAGGAACGTTTACAGAAATTGCTGTTAAATGTGTTTTAATACAGACAGAGGAAAACAGTTTACTCGAATGTTTCGCCCAGTCATTCAGCCACCTGTGGCTACAATTTCAATGAAAGCCATTCACACGTCGTTGAACAATCAGTAATAAAAAGAGACACCCCCATTTGAAAAGTCAGCAGCAGTCAATAGTGGGTGTGGCCGCCATTCTGAGCCACACATGCTCTGCACCGACGCCGCATGGAATGAACCAGGGTTGTAAGGGTCTGTTGCGGGATGGCCTGCCATTCCTGCTGCAGGAACTGGGTCAGCTGGGCCACATCAGCGGGCGGAGGGTGGTTGTCAGCAACTCGTCTACCCAGGACGTCCCACAGGTGCTCTATCGGTGCCAGGTCTGGAGAGCGCGATGGCCATTCCATGCGTTGGATCCCCTGCTGCTGGAAGAAGTCGCGTACCACGTGGGCTCGATGCGGAGGGGCGTTGTCGTCCTGGAGAGTCGCACCAGGACCCATGGCCTGGAGAGCTGGCTGCACAATGGGGCGGACGATCTCATCCCGATAACGCTGACCAGTCAAAGATCCCTGGATGACATACAGGGGGGTTCTGCCATGGAGATGAAAACCACCCCACACCATTACCGAACCACCTCCATAACGGTCGACCTCACGAATGGTGGCGGCAGTGAATCGTTCTCCTTGTCTGCGCCAGACTCGTCTCCTGCCATCATTGAATGAGACAGTGAAACGTGACTCATCGGTAAAGAGGATCCTCGACCACTGCTGCCTGTTCCAATGCTGATGGAGGCGGCACCACGCCAGGCGGGCCTGTCGGTGACCCTGAGTCAGTGGAATTCGGATGGCTGGCCGACGAGACTGGAGGTCAAATTCATGAAGGCGGTTGCGGACAGTGGAAACGCTGACATTGACATTTGCTGCTTGCATGAGGCGACGTCTCGGCATGGGTGTTGTGACTGTTCTGTCCCGTAAAGTTGACAGGTAGAGAAATCGGTCATCCCGTCGACTGGTGCAACGAGGACGTCCAGTGCGCGCCCGTTCTTCCGTCCTGCCTGTTGTCGCATAACGTTCATTGAGTCTGTGAATGACTGAGGCCGACACCTGAAGACGTCTGCCCACCTCTCGTAAAGACACACCCTCTGCTAGCCACGCCAGAGCGCGCCCGCAGTCCACTGCACTCAGTCGTCTTCTTGGAGGCATGTCTGGTTGTGTCGTTTTTAATGCCCTTTCTGATACCCATTTTGGTGCAGTTTGTGCGGGTCAGTGTTCACAGTTGTCAGTGCTTGCACGTGCAACCTGCCAAATCGCTGCACATGCCCGGTCTGGTCAGCAGGGGCTTGTTCCACGGTCAGTGCAATTTCCTCATTTGCACGAATGTCCCGCCGCTGGCGAGGCATTGAGTGGCAGAGTGGTGAGTACAGGAATCATACCGGTGTGTCGAGCAATGTTTCAAGTACCGTTCTGCTGCATTTTTTTCATAAATGGGCGGCCTGGCCTTTTTTACTCATTTCATTTAAGAAGATACAAAAAACGTAGGGCGTTCCTTAACTTGTTGCGGGGAGTGTAATATGACAGCTAAATTATTCACATCCTGAAGATAACTCCTGCACTTACAACGCCAGTCGTTCTGCTTGATTTTTTGATCCCCAGAAAAAAAATTAAAAAGGATGAGCAAAAAAAAAAAAAAGCGATCAAAAAAAGAAGCCCTAATGATCAACAGAGCACAGATACCTAGCGTCCTCTCTAATCAGGATGTACAGTATCAAGACCTTGTCATCAGATGTCACAAAACCACAGGCACACACAGTATCAAGACCTTATGTCATGAGACGTCACAAAACCACAGGCACACACAGTATCAAGACTTGTCATCAGACGTCACAAAACCACAGGCACACACAGTATCAAGACCTTGTCATCAGACGTCACAAAACCACAGGCACACACAGTATCAAGACCTTGTCATCAGACGTCACAAAACCACAGGCACACACAGTATCAAGACCTTGTCATCAGATGTCGCAAAACCACAGGCACACACAGTATCAAGACCTTGTCATCAGACATCACAAAACCACAGGCACACACAGTATCAAGACCTTGTCATCAGATGTCGCAAAACCACAGGCACACACAGTATCAAGACCTTGTCATCAGATGTCGCAAAACCACAGGCACACACAGTATCAAGACCTTGTCATCAGACGTCGCAAAACCACAGGCACACACAAAACAGCATGTTATACTTGGTAAAAAGAGAACAACATGAAAAGTATTTCTAGAAGCAGAACCAAAATGGCTGAATGGGCCATAAAAGCAGAAAAAAATGTGGACAAGAATAAAGTAAAATTAAAAATTATTTTTCTTCTTGTTTTTAAGGCAGAATTAAAGTGAATCACAGAAAAGAGGAAATTACTAAAGCAGAATTTGTGGGTGACGGTGATACAACATTTGCATATTCAAATACTTAATACTTTCAGCAAACTCACAGAGGCAAGGAACATTAGTACTGGTTTTATCTAAAAGATTTTTCTCTTTCCAGGCTTAATCTACATACAACAAATTACCTCAGTCTCCCACACATTCGCATTCAAACTTCAAAGCATGTCTGATATGTATGATGAATATTGGTGGTTTGCAGGATTATGACAGCCCTGATGTGGCCCTTTGCGGTCGGCTGGGCTATAAGCAACATTATCTTATCTTATCTTGCAGGATTATGTGTTGACTGTGTATATATGGGCAGGGGTGAAACTGTTGGTGCACTAAGTGTATGACCAATGGACATGTAAGTATGCAAGAATCAATCACTGAATGCCGTTCTGCTTATGCTAAGACATCATGCAATTTTGTGAAGTGTCGTGGGCGCATCTACTCTTCAGAACATCCGTTAAAAAAAATGTGTGTCCAGTATCACTGGTAAAAGTCAGAATCAATAAAACCGTTAAGGTATAAAACCAACAGTGGGGTTTTGAACAATCTCAGAACAGTTACAAACGCTGCAGTCCCATGAACCCAGCTGCTGTCTTATCCTTCGCTGTACATTGCCGCACATTTTGTGCACCATACATCATGGGTCTCAAAAGGCCCATGCTTTCACATCAAGGAATAAAGCCTGGCAGTATGTCGTGGGTCTCCATGGACCCATAGTCTGAAGAAACACTGCTGTTCTGTTCTGTGTTTACTCCTTTGTTTGTAGATGACAATGACGAACACTGCACAGATGCAGGACCATGCTTTCTTGACAAAGTCATAAAGTGTTATGGAGATAGCTTGAAATTTGTTTAAATTAACAAGCAAAAATCAAGACTGTGGGTCATTCAGTACCCACAATGTATGGCGAAGGTTACACTGTAATCAAGACTGTGGTCATTCAGTTCCCACAATGTATGGCGAAGGTTACACTGTAATAAAGACTGTGGGTTATTCAGTACCCACAATGTATGGCGAAGGTGACACTGTAATCAAGACTGTGGTCATTCAGTACCCACAATGTATGGCGAAGGTTACACTGTAATCAAGACTGTGGGTCATTCAGTACCCACAATGTATGGCGAAGGTTACGCTGTAATCAAGACTGTGGGTCATTCAGTACCCACAATGTACGGCAAAGGTTACACTGCGAGCTACCAGTAGAAACTTTGAAAATGGTCGACATAAAAGCCGTTTATAACTGTTCTGCGATTGTTAAAAAAACCCACTATTGGTTTTATACCTCACGGTTTTGTTGATAAAAGCAGAGAAAGACATTAGTAAGCTTTCCTTGTATGTGAATGAGTGTTGTCGTATCATTACATCAAAGATGCCTTCGTCATTCATTTCTCAAACACACTCACAGATACAGGGAGATAAACAGAATGAAAATGAAAACACAGGAAAATCATCGTATGTGAGACATTAATATCATTTCCAATGTCAATTTTCATTTTCCTTATTTCATGAAATTATACATGGCAACACACACTCCAAAAGACTGCACACTAAACTCCGGCAAACAGACAAATTTACAAGTGAGGACTTTATTACCAGTAAGATAGTCATTGTAGCTGCGATGTTCAATCATTACAGAGACACAAAGTTCCTGTCCCTGACGAACATAAACATGACCAAATGAAACATCTGATCAGACTACAGGGGTTTAACCTATCATGCAGTATGATGAACAGATTGTGAGTGCATCATTGTAACTGCCTCACTTTGGGAGGACTGCCTCAATGCCGTATCATTGTAACTGCCTCACTTTGGGAGGACTGCCTCAATGCCGCATCATTGTAACTGCCTCACTTTGGGAGGACTGCCTCAATGCCGCATCATTGTAACTGCCTCACTTTGGGAGGACTGCCTCAATGCCGCATCATTTAACTGCCTCACTTTGGGAGGACTGCCTCAATGCCGCATCATTTAACTGCCTCACTTTGGGAGGACTGCCTCAATGCTGCATCATTGTAACTGTCTCACTTTGGGAGGACTGCCTCAATGGTGCATCATTGTAACTGTCTCACTTTGGGAGGACTGCCTTAAAAAATGGTGCATCTATGCACGCATGTGTATGGAAGTATCTGTGTTGGAACGTGAGTTTTAATTTTAAAAAACTGTGAAAGGTATGAATGTCAAATTTATCATTTCAACAACGCGAAACATTCACAAGTGTTCTAATCATGCTCATACCACCTGCACAATCAACACAATCCTTCCTCTCTGCTTCCTCATGCTCTCCTCCAGATCAAAATAGAACAAGATCACTCCAGTGCAGTAAATTTCAAGATCAGAAGCATTCAAATGAAATTGCAAGTACCGCACATCTACTATCCCACAAACTCTCAGCCATTCTACATCAATTATCATTCTCTTACAAGAGTTTGTACAACTAAAACAATAGCTACAACAACAAAAAACTATCACTGGTTAAAAAAAAAATTAGCAAAGAAAAAAACAACAAAAAACAAGCAAAGACTGACAATGATTTACCAACACACACCCAAATTCAACCCATATCAAAAACTCTTCCTTTCCTTCTTGTAAGGCCAACATCAAGAGTTCACTTGCTAACATTTTGAATGAATATATGTTGGGTGACATTCAGGAGAGAAAAAAAAAATGAATACACGTTGGGTGACATTCATGAGAGAGAAAAAAAACAAAGTTGGTATCCACAGTCAACATAAATTTCAGAAAGTAACAGAACTGTAGCTTGACAAGAACGGATTGTCATAAATACCAACATAAACCAACAAAACAAGGCAACAAATAAAACAGAAACTTATGGCACAAGGACAGTTTTTGAAGAAAGTCAACAAAACATAGAAACTGCATCACTATACTGCCGACAAAAAGCCAAGGATCAGCTTCCATTTTCAGCCATTCCAAAAGGAAAACTTCACAACAAGGAGTAGACAATTCAACACAGAAAACTGACACCTCAGACCTCCCAATGACACCTCAGACCTCCAAGTGACACCTCAGACCACCAAGTGACACCTCAGACCTCCACATGACACCTCAGACCTCCAAGTGACACCTCAGACCTCCCAATGACACCTCAGACCTCCACATGACACCTCAGACCTCCACATGACACCTCAGACCTCCAAGTGACACCTCAGACCTCCAAGTGACACCTCAGACCTCCAAGTGACACCTCAGACCTCCAAGTGACACCTCAGACCTCCACATGACACCTCAGACCTCCACATGACACCTCAGGCCTCCCTTTGGACATGTCTTCTCCTGTTTGCTTTTAAAACTGCCATTCAGACCCAAGAACAAAAACCAGGAAATTCAGGGAACTTTACCCCATTTACACATCAGTCTAGCTGACCAGCCACAAAAACCACAGTGGGGACACACAGCGCACATGCTGTGTTCACTGTTCACCCTCTGGTGGGCTAACAGTGGGCACACACAGTGCACATGCTGTGCTCACTGTTCACCATCTGGTGGGCTAACAGTGGGCACACACAGTGCACATGCTGTGCTCACTGTTCACCATCTGGTGGGCTAACAGTGGGCACACACAGTGCACATGCTGTGCTCACTGTTCACCATCTGGTGGGCTAACTGCAGGCAGAAACTGAAACAAAAACAGAATTACTGGACCACATAATGAAGGAACGAACAAATTACAAAATGACCTCAATGCATTTCGACCTTCTCTGCCTTCTCCAGGCAGGACAAAGAACAGTTAAAACAATGACATCAAAGGGCAGACAGACAGACCAGGCAGGACAAAGAACAGTTAAAACAATGACATCAAAGGGCAGACAGACAGTCGAGGCAGGACAAAGAACAGTTAAAACAATGAAATCAAAGGGCAGACAGACAGTCCAGGCAGGACAAAGAACAGTTAAAACACTGAAATCAAAGGGCAGACAGACAGTCCAGGCAGGACAAAGAACAGTTAAAACAATGAAATCAAAGGACAGACAGACAGCCTATTCTCTCTTCCATCAGGGGGCAAATGTTGATCTCAAACTGGAAGAGATAAGCGACCATTTGTTTCGTCCTTTGTTTTCGAATTTCATTGTTTTGAATGCCATCCATCCTGCCTGAAGGACACAACAGGTTGAAACACACTGTGTTTGTATTTCAGTTAGTGGCCCAGTGATTCTGTTCTTGCTCTTGTTCACCTGCTGCTCAGCGTGACACTGTGTAAACATTCCTTGACTAGGGCGGAACTAGTCCTTAGTCCATGAGGACAACAGAACACCTGGTGTGTCAGCCTGGACTTTCCATCAGTACTTTACTTTCTGTGTTATCAGATGACTAGGGCTGAACTAGACCTCCTTAGTCCATGAGGACAACAGAACACCTGGTGTGTCAGCCTGGACTTTCCATCAGTACTTTACTTTCTGTGTATCAGATGACTAGGGCGGAACTAGACCTCCTTAGTCCATGAGGACAACAGAACACCTGATGTGTCAGCCTGGACTTTCCATCAGTACTTTACTTTCTGTGTATCAGATGACTAGGGCGGAACTAGACCTCCTTAGTCCATGAGGACAACAGAACACCTGATGTGTCAGCCTGGACTTTCCATCAGTACTTTACTTTCTGTGTATCAGATGACTAGGGCGGAACTAGACCTCCTTAGTCCATGAGGACAACAGAACACCTGGTGTGTCAGCCTGGACTTTCCATCAGTACTTTACTTTCTGTGTATCAGATGACTAGGGCTGAACAAGACCCCCTTAGTCCATGAGGACAACAGAACACCTGGTGTTTCAGCCTGGACTTTCCATCAGTACTTTACTTTCTGTGTATCAGATGACTAGGGCGGAACTAGACCTCCTTAGTCCATGAGGACAACAGAACACCTGGTGTGTCAGCCTGGACTTTCCATCAGTACTTTACTTTCTGTGTATCAGATGACTAGGGCGGAACTAGACCTCCTTAGTCCATGAGGACAACAGAACACCTGGTGTGTCAGCCTGGACTTTCCATCAGTACTTTACTTTCTGTGTATCAGATGACTAGGGCGGAACTAGACCTCCTTAGTCCATGAGGACAACAGAACACCTGATGTGTCAGCCTGGACTTTCCATCGGTACTTTACTTTCTGTGTATCAGATGACTAGGGCGGAACTAGACCTCCTTAGTCCATGAGGACAACAGAACACCTGATGTGTCAGCCTGGACTTTCCATCAGTACTTTACTTTCTGTGTATCAGATGACTAGGGCGGAACTAGACCTCCTTAGTCCATGAGGACAACAGAACACCTGATGTGTCAGCCTGGACTTTCCATCAGTACTTTACTTTCTGTGTATCAGATGACTAGGGCGGAACTAGACCTCCTTAGTCCATGAGGACAACAGAACACCTGATGTGTCAGCCTGGACTTTCCATCAGTACTTAACTTTCTGTGTATCAGATAACTAGGGCTGAACTAGACCTCCTTAGTCCATGAGGACAACAGAACACCTGATGTGTCAGCCTGGACTTTCCATCAGTACTTTACTTTCTGTGTATCAGATGACTAGGGCGGAACTAGACCTCCTTAGTCCATGAGGACAACAGAACACCTGATGTGTCAGCCTGGACTTTCCATCAGTACTTTACTTTCTGTGTATCAGATAACTAGGGCTGAACTAGACCTCCTTAGTCCATGAGGACAACAGAACACCTGATGTGTCAGCCTGGACTTTCCATCAGTACTTTACTTTCTGTGTATCAGATAACTAGGGCTGAACTAGACCTCCTTAGTCCATGAGGACAACAGAACACCTGATGTGTCAGCCTGGACTTTCCATCAGTACTTTACTTTCTGTGTATCAGATGACTAGGGCGGAACTAGACCTCCTTAGTCCATGAGGACAACAGAACACCTGATGTGTCAGCCTGGACTTTCCATCAGTACTTTACTTTCTGTGTATCAGATGACTAGGGCGGAACTAGACCTCCTTAGCCCATGAGGACAACAGAACACCTGATGTGTCAGCCTGGACTTTCCATCAGTACTTTACTTTCTGTGTATCAGATGACTAGGGCTGAACTAGTCCTCCTTAGTCCATGAGGACAACAGAACACTTGATGTGTCAGCCTGGACTTTCCATCAGTACTTTACTTTCTGTGTATCGGATAACTAGGGCTGAACTAGACCCGATTCCATGAGGACAACAGAACACTTGATGTGTCAGCCTTCGCTTTCCGTCAGTACTTTACTTTCTGTGTATCAGATCAACTAGATCAGTAAATACCCTGCAAGCATCCACACCATGAAAATGGAACAATAACTAAACAATTCAATTCACAACACACAAAAAAGAAAGACAGAGAGAGAGAGAAGAGAACTAAAATGTATTATCAGGTATATTCAGAAAAAAATCAACAATTAAGCATATAATCATTAAAAAAAATCTGGTAGTGATGACTGCAGTGATGGTGATGGTGATCATAATGCATGTGCATGTACAAAGAGGGTATGGGAATGAGGCACAAAAAAGGGGAAGAAAGTAGACAGGGAACAGTGAGTTTGGGGGGAGGGGTGGGAGCTGTCTTGAATGTTTAACAGCCAGTGAAGTAATCATTCTGAAGAATGTTAAAAAATCCGAAGACAGAATTTAGCCCTTTCCAGCTCACAGTCTTAAAATTGAGACAAAAATAACAACCACCTAAAGAGACTTTCACTGCTCTATCTGTTATGTTACTTTCTATTTCGCAGTCTAAGACATCTAATGAGAGCATACTCTGTAAGGAGATATACCAAGAAACCATACATGCTACAGTTAACACAAATCAACTCACACTTGTTAAAAAAACAGGTAAACAAGTCCCCTCAAAAGCAATCCAACACACAAAACATCGATCAGGGAAAACCGCCAATGGTAATTAAAGCTCATTCTTTTGCTCAGGGTCTTTCTGCTTCTTGAAGTATTGCTTGGCGCTCTGGGGATCTGGAATAATCTGAAAGAAAGAAAACACAGAAAGTGCTTGCAGTCAGTGCAGAACAGGACCGTTCAGTCAGGACATAAATTTCATCCACTGTCAAATCAATGTCAGTACAGAATAGATTTGCAATGTCAGGTTAATAAATTTATGCTTTTGCAATGTCAGGTTAATAATTTATGCTACTGCACTGCAGGTTAATAATTATGCTACTGCATGTAAGGTTCTTATTCTGTTATTGCACTATCAGATTAATTAATTTATGTATTGCACTGTCAGGTTAACAATTTACGTATTGCATGACGGCTATAAATTATGCTATTGATGTAAGGTTCATAATTCATGCTATTGCACTATCAGGTTAAAAATTGATGTATTGCACTGTCAGGTTAACAATTTATGTATTGCACTGACAGGCAAATAAATTTGCTATTGCACTTTTAAGGTTCATAATTCATGCTATTGCACTTCAGGTTCTTTAATTTATGTATTGCACCGACGGCTAAATAAATTATGCTATGGCACTGTAAGGGGTTCATAATTCATGCTATTGCACTATCAGGTTAATAATTTATGTATTGCACTGACAGGCTAATAAATATGCTATTGCACTGTAAGGTTCATAATTCATGCTATTGCACTATCAGGTTAATAAATTTTATGCTATTGCACGGGTAAGGTTATAATTCATGTTTATTGCACTGTAAGGTTCATAATTCATGCTTTTGCACTGTAAGGTTCATAATTCATGTTTGCACTGTAAGGTCATAATTCAAGCTACTGAAGCGGGCGGGAGGGTGCTCGCTTTAGCTGAAAAAACAAAAACAAAAAAAACAAAAGGAAACAAACAAATTCTGCAAACAGTTACACAATTTTTCCCCTAATTCATCGTTAGTATTTTGTCTACAGAGCTGGATATTGCCTTCCATGCTTGGTCAATAACATTCTGTCTATTGCCATCCATGCTTGGTCATAACCTTCTGTCTATTGCCATCCATGCTTGGTCAAAACCTTCTGTCTATTGCTATCCATGCTTGGTCAATAATCTACAGAGCTGGATATTGCCATGTTTGCTTGGTCAATAACCTTCTGTGACCTGTCTATTGCTATCCATGTTTGGTCAATAATCTACAGAGTGGATATTGCCATGTATGCTTGGTCAAAAACCCTTCTGTCTATTGCCATCCAGCTTGGTCAATAACCTACAGAGCTGCAAATTGTATCCATGCTTGGTCAATAACCTTCTGTCTATTGCTATCCATGCTTGGTCAATAACCTACAGAGCTGCATATTGCATCATGCCGTTCAATAACCTTCTGTCTATGCTTATCCATGCTCGTTCAATAACCTACAGAGCTGGATATTGCCATCATGCATGGTCTAACTACAGAGCTGGATATTGCTATCAGCTTGGTCAATACCTACAGCGCTGGTATTGCCTTCCCATGCCTGGTATTAACCTACAGAGCTGGATATTGCATTCATGCTTGGTCCTAATAACCTTCTGGTCTATGCCATCCATGCTTGTGTCCAATAACCTACAGAGCTGCATATTGCCTTCCATGGCTTGGTCATAAACCTTCTGTCTTTTTGCCATCATGCTTGGTCAATATACCTACAGAGCTGCATATTGCCATCCATGCTTGTGATTGGTCAATAATCTTCTGTTACAGTGCTCGGATATTGCCATGTATGACTTGGACGTCAATAACTTCTGTCTATTGCCATCCATGTTTGGTCAAGAACTATTGCATCCCATGCTTGGTTAATAACCTAAGCAGGAGCTTGGATATTGCCATCCATGCTTGGTCAATAACTGTCTATTGCCATTCCAGGCTTGGTTCAATGGACATACAGAGCGGGGATATTGCCATCCATGGTTGGTCAACAACTTTCTGCCTATTGCCATCCATGCTTGGTCATTAACCGTTTGCCCTCCATGCTTGGTCAATAAACCTACAGAGCTGGATATTGCCATCCATGCTTGGTCAATATCCTTCTGTCTATTGCCATCCATGCTTGGGCAATTATCTACAGAGCTGGATATTGCCATCCTGCTTGGTCCAATAATCTTCAGAGCTGGATACTGATCCATGCTTGGTCTTTAGGCCTTGGTCTATTGCTATCCATGCAGGTCAATAACTTTCTGTCCTATTGCCATCCATGCTGGTCAATAAACCATCTGTCTACAGAGCTGGATATTGCCATGTAGGCTGGTCAATAACTTATGTCTATTTGCCATCCATGCTTGGTCAATAGTAGAAAGAAACTGTGGGAGAGAGCGTGGCAGCAGAGAGTCCTCAGAACGGGAAGCCCCCTTCAAGCAAGTGTTTTCGGCCCTGATCTCCGGAAACCTAGGGGGGTTGGGCCACACCCGGTTCATGACTCCGGATTGTCCCTCTGCTGCCCCCCTTTTTTTTTTCCCATCTTGGACGAGACATGGCTGGGAATGCGACCCTGACCCTCTGGACATGCTCATTTTCTATTACTGACTCGCGCTTTTAACCATGAGCACAGGGAACACCCTGATATTGTTGGGAATTAAGCCTTATGAAGTTCACTTTATGTTCCTCCTTGACCAGATCCAGCTCGCACACCTCTCTGGCGCTTTGCCATTGCTTTCAGGGCCTCTGGTTTTTTTCCTTACCCTGCAAACTCTGAAGAGCTGTTCATGGGCGGTATGCAGACGTTCCTTCAAATTCCCTAGCTCCAATTTGCTCTGCAGTTGTGGACTTCTTGACCGGATAGCCTTCTCTCCTCAGGCTGTTTGCCAGTCAGCATACTTTTCAGTCTTGTAGATTTGAGCTGCCTCCTTTCTATTCTGTCATAATGGCACCGTGAGCTCGATCATGTTCAGCTGCCTTGGTTGACTTTAGAGTGGATACAATGTTGGTCTCATGCCACTCTTGCTGATGTTCTCTGGGTTGATTCTTCCTTTTGCGCAGGGTCTTGCAGGGCCACTCCAGTCATCTTGCCCCATCCTAGCAGACTCTGCCTGCCATTTGTTTCGAGTGGCACTTGTTGTTCTTGGCCATGATTTGCAGCCTCCTGCCGTGAAGAATGTTTGCGGGTTGCTTTTGGTGTCATGATTCTCCCTTTTGTGGTGTTCGGTACTAGCCCAGGGACTACTTGTACAATTCTCTTTGAGACTTGGTTGTGCCTCATGTGTACCTTTCCTTAAGCAGGGCTACTTTACATGAGCTTAGAAGACATGCTCCACTGTTTTTTGTTTTTCATGGCAGGAGGGGCATGCAGGTTCGTCTGTTTTCCCCCACTTCAACAGGTTTTGCCATTTGAGGGCTGAACGGTCATATGCAGATCTGAGAATGAAGCTGATCTGGAGGGGCCTGTGCCCCCCCAAATGTCAATTCCAAGTTAGACTTCTTTGGAGTGCATTCTCCCTCGTTGTCCATTGCCTTTGTGGCTCTGCTCTGGACTGCTTGTTTGGAGTCGTTTTTGTCTTCTTCTTTTTCATCTCCATGAATCATCATGTCTCTTTTGGGCTTTTCCTTTGGCCTTTGACCACCATTCAGTTTTGGTACCCCCCGTCCTTGGTTGTTGGTCTGTGTGTGTGTCTGTTATTTCTCTGATCTGAGACTTTCTTTTGCAGAATCCGTCGCCTCTTGAACTTTCCATTTTCCTGCCTGTCTTCACGTGCCCTAGGGCTTGATTGTTCTACCACCTTGTCTCCTGAGTCCTCCAGCATGCTTTGAAGTCTGATCTTCCCTGCTTGTTATTCCTCAGGATGGGGATGTTCAGTGGTAGTTTGGCTTTGCTTGGCGACAGTCTACCAGCGCGTTGTCAGTCTGACAGGGTGGGACACCTAGCAGCATTTCCTTGTAACTTGTTGATTTTGGCTTCCATTGCCTTTTTTTCCCTCTTTACCACTGTGCTGGTTGCTGATGTGTATTAGATCATAGAGGCCATAGGAGCTTTGGTTTCAGCATGACACTGCAGGACACAGACCTTGTATTTGCAGGGAGCCCACACGGGGTTCAATGGTCTCCAAGCCTTTCTTCCGCCATCTGCTTGGTTTTTTTGCTCTTTGTGTGTTTTCAGCGTTATCATCATACCATCTTCCAAGGATCTTGACTGGTTTTCTTCTGTTGACTGTTGGAATGGCCTGGTTTGGCAACAATGAAGACCCACAGATTCTTTTCACTTTTCCTTTCATCAGTGAGAGACCTCCGTGATTTCTTTTGCTTTGAACTTATTATGGATGAGGAAACTATTGTCGTCAAGCCTCTCCAGACATGACGTGGTCTCGCTTCTCTGGATGAGATCACTGTAGTGTCATTCCATGAAGGCCGTCGAGAGGAGGCATCTTGTATCCATCACCCAAGGTCCGATTTGTCTTGCGGTGTTTGTTGCTGCTTTCAAGATGAGTTCCATTTGGCCAGCACGAACATGGTATCGGGGATATTGCACAGCCCAATGGCAATGCCCCACTTCCAAGTTGATCCATTCAGTTGTGTAGTCCTTGGTAGAGAACCGCAATGGAGATGCCATTGAAGTACTTCTTGGGTGCATGTCACAGATGGTTCTTTGGCAACATGGACATTCAAGAGCCAACTAGTATCATCTCATGGGGCACAGATCCATATGGTTTGCCAGATCAAGCCATCACTACGTCCAGCAGGTCTCTCTTTTCCTGTTTTTTGCTTTTTGGATTGGTCCCAGATCATTGTGGCGTGTTCTACTCAGCCAGCCATGCCTGTGATGCCTCCTTTCTGGACTGACACATGCAAGTACTTGTTTTCCATCAGGTTACTTGGTTCAGCCTTGCTGCCATGACAGAGAAGAAGATTTTCCCTTCGACGTTCAGTAGTGATATTGGCCTGAACTGGCTGATGTCACTTGAGTTTTGCTCTTTGGGGATGTACACACCATCTGCCGTCATCCACTGGCCGCTGATCTTCTGGTTTCTCCAAGCCGATCGCAGCAGCCTTGGAGCCACTCCAGCACCTTGGGGACATTTTCTTGTAAAGCTGGTAAGGTATTCCGTTTGGCCCTGGTGATGATTTGGCTCTGGCTTTGTCGACCACCTTCTTGATTTCCGCCAACGTTGAGGCTTGCCATTGAACTGTTCCTCAGGTTGGTTGGCCACACAGACCTCGAATGTCGAGTGGTGCTTTGCTCTGTGAGTCAGAGTATGTTTTTCCTCAGATGCTGCTCAAGAACTCCTTTGTCCACACTTAGGGTCCCAGATTTTGGCTGCTCAAACAGTGTTCTGGCAAACTGGAAGGGGTCTCTGAAGAAGCGCTCTTGTGTCTTCTTCTTTTTGCTCTTCCTCTTCCTCGCAGATTCCGCTTTGCTGAGGGCGCTGTGTTTTTCTTTCAGGTCTTCCCACAGTTTTTCCAAGCCTGTTTTTCGCTGGCAGTGCGGTCTTCATTTGCTTCTTGAGGTTGTTCTTTTGGACTCTGATCTTGTCCATCTTTTCTTGGCGTCTGATTTCTTTGGAGGTGTTTTCTCTTTGGGTAGTTTTTACTCCATAGGCGTCTCTACATGTGGCATACTGTCCCCATATGTGGCTAGTTTGTGTTCCAGGTGCTTTTCCCTATCAGTGCATCGAGTCTTTGGACGATTTTTGCATCCAGTTTCTCCCAATCTTCAGTTTCGTTTGCTCGTGGCAGGTTGAGTTTCAGGCATCGAGGGCCTGTGCAAATTCCTCATCCGAACCAACAGCGTGGATGTCCTTGGCACTGTTGTTTAAATCCTGGCCTTGGTCTTCCGACGTCTTATCTGCTGATGCAGTGCGCTGCTGCTCATTCAGATGAGTCTTCACACATCCCATCTTTGTTCTGTGGATCTTCATGCCACGGGTGGTAGCGAAACGCTTTCCACAGACACATGGATATTCCATTTGGTCCATGTTCATAGTCCGTTTGGAATTTGCAGTCGTGATTGGTTGAGCACCGATAGATTCATCATTCTCTCCCCCTTCGGTGAATCCTGAGAGCTGGATATTGCCATCCATGCTTGGTCAATGACCTTCTGTCTATTGCCTCCATGCTTGGTCAATAACCTTCACAGCTGTGTAAGTTATTGTTGCTTCTAGCCCAGTGGTCCACATTAGGGCTGTCTCACCACTGCAAGGGCTATCTGCATCACTGTGTAATTAATGTTGCTTCTAGCCCAGCCGTACACAAGGGCACATCAGGGCTGTTTCACCACTGCAAGGGCTATCTGCATTCACTGTGTAAGTTAATGTTGCTTCTACCCCAGCCGTACAGAAAGGCCACATCAGGGCTGTCTCCGCACTGCAAGGGCTATCTGCATCACTGTGTCAAGAAACCAACGTCACCTCTTAGATTGTACACTGACAGGGAATTCTGGCCTATACGTTTCAAAACGGAGTGACTGAGGGCGGAAAATGAAGCAAAATTTGAAAAGAGGGGGCTAGTTACCGCCAAGGACACAGACAAACTGAGTACAGGACTAGACACAAATGCATTTCTGCCTCTTGGGTCTTCTTCAGGTGGAAACAAATCACATTTAGGACAGTGACAAAGAACAAGAAGGGTCAACTCATAATGAAGCATATCTTCAAGACATTTTTTGTGCATTATGACACCCAAACGGCACATCAAAAGGAGCTCTGCACAGTGTTTGAAGGTATAACTACAGAACTTATAAATGTACTCACACAGACACACATGAATATGCATGCACATTCACATTTGTGCACTTGCATGCACACTCCAGCACCCCCAACTTACTGTGTCACCCCCAGGCTTCCAGTTCACTGACATGCACACTCCAGCACCCCCAACTTACTGTGTCACCCCCAGGCTTCCAGTTCACCGACATGCACACTCCAGCACCCCCAACTTACTGTGTCACCCCCAGGCTTCCAGTTCACTGACATGCACACTCCAGCACCCCCAACTTACTGTGTCACCCCCAGGCTTCCAGTTCACTGACATGCACACTCCAGCACCCCCAACTTACTGTGCCACCCCCAGGCTTCCAGTTCACTGACATGCACACTCCAGCACCCCCAACTTACTGTGTCACCCCCAGGCTTCCAGTTCACTGACATGCACACTCCAGCACCCCCAACTTACTGTGTCACCCCCAGGCTTCCAGTTCACTGACATGCACACTCCAGCACCCCCAACTTACTGTGTCACCGACATGCACACTCCAGCACACCCAACTTACTGTGTCACTGACATGCACACTCCAGCACACCCAACTTACTGTGTCACTGACATGCACACTCCAGCACCCCCAACTTACTGTGTCACCCCCAGGCTTCCAGTTCACTGACATGCACATTCCAGCACACCCAACTTACTGTGTCACCCCCAGGCTTCCAGTTCACTGACATGCACACTCCAGCACCCCCAACTTACTGTGTCACCGACATGCACACTCCAGCACCCCCAACTTACTGTGTCACTGACATGCACACTCCAGCACCCCCAACTTACTGTGTCACTGACATGCACACTCCAGCACCCCCAACTTACTGTGCCACCCCCAGGCTTCCAGTTCACTGACATGCACACTCCAGCACCCCCAACTTACTGTGTCACCCCCAGGCTTCCAGTTCACTGACATGCACACTCCAGCACCCCCAACTTACTGTGTCACTGACATGCACACTCCAGCACCCCCAACTTACTGTGTCACTAACATGCACACTCCAGCACCCCCAACTTACTGTGCCACCCCCAGGCTTCCATTCACTGACATGCACGCTCCAGCACCCCCAACTTACTGTGTCACCCCCAGGCTTCCAGTTCACTGACATGCACACTCCAGCACCCCCAACTTACTGTGTCACCGACATGCACACTCCAGCACCCCCAACTTACTGTGTCACCGACATGCACACTCCAGCACCCCCAACTTACTGTGTCACTGACATGCACACTCCAGCACCCCCAACTTACTGTGTCACTGACATGCACACTCCAGCACCCCCAACTTACTGTGTCACTGACATGCACACTCCAGCACCCCCAACTTACTGTGTCACCGACATGCACACTCCAGCACCCCCAACTTACTGTGTCACCGACATGCACACTCCAGCACCCCCAACTTACTGTGTCACCGACATGCACACTCCAGCACACCCAACTTACTGTGTCACTGACATGCACACTCCAGCACCCCCAACTTACTGTGTCACTGACATGCACACTCCAGCACCCCCAACTTACTGTGCCACCCCCAGGCTTCCAGTTCACTGACATGCACACTCCAGCACCCCCAACTTACTGTGTCACCCCCAGGCTTCCAGTTCACTGACATGCACACTCCAGCACCCCCAACTTACTGTGTCACCCCCAGGCTTCCAGTTCACTGACATGCACACTCCAGCACACCCAACTTACTGTGTCACCCCCAGGCTTCCAGTTCACAGGGCAAACCTCCCCATGAGAATCTGTGTACTGGAAGGCTTGCACCAAACGCAAGGTCTCCTCTACTGAGCGGCCGACAGGCAGGTCATTCATGGTGATCTGCCGCAGTATCCCCTTCGGATCAATGATGAACAGCCCTCTGCAATGTGATGAAGCATGCACTGAGCAAAGATGAAGGGCTCCCTCATGCGTAGATATTGGGGCCCTAAATGTTGGCACAAAGAGAATTACAAAATTGCCGCTCACTATTCCCAAACACACAATCATATTCAGATGACCGAGCAATGACCAAACAAATCTATGGACAAACATTGTACACGTGTAGTACAAGGGAAACCTTCCCACCCCCCTCCCCAACGTCCCCTTTCCCTCTGCCAGCGAGATCCTGTCAATGTAATCCTACGTTTCTTTCAACAATTACTTTTATGCGTGTGTCACACTTGACACTACTAAGACTCTTCTACCCAAAGATTTCTATGGGTAGTGACTGACAGATTTGACCCTTTTCTTCTTTCCTGAGGTACAACAATGGTAACAGAACCACATTACTTCTATACAGTAGATGAGAACGGGGTATGTTGGCAGTACCCTGAAAACATTCCTTGTTTTGGTGCAACACTACCATGTTTCTTGACTGAACTTCTCTCTGTTTCTCCCTTTTCTCTTCCTTGAAGCCTTCAGTGTGCACACTTTGATATACTTGTTGTTTTAATATTTCATATACTTGTTGTTTTAATATTTCATATACTTGTTGTTTTAATATTTGAAGATGATACTAGCCAGAGATTTCATCATGTCAGTTCACACATATGGGTGGATTTCAGTGAATCCGCCTATCTCCCCTTTATTAAACTTTGTATTACATTAGACCATCTCCTCTGGAGTTTTTTGTTGCCAATATAGTACACACAATCTGGGCAGCCCTGACATGTAAGTCAGTGCTAATGCACCAGCCCTGACATGTAAGTCAGTGCTAATGCACCCACCCTGACGTGTAAGTCAGTGCTAATGCACCAGCCCTGACATGTAAGTCAGTGCTAATGCACCAGCCCTGACATGTAAGTCAGTGCTAATGCACCAGCCCTGACATGTAAGTCAGTGCTAATGCACCAGCCCTGACATGTAAGTCAGTGCTAATGCACCAGCCCTGACATGTAAGTCAGTGCTAATGCACCAGCCCTGACATGCAAGTCAGCCAGCCAGATATTCAGAGGATGACAAAAATTATCACTTCACTGAAAATCCTGTAATGGTGTGATAGTCATCAGCAACTAAAGATTCAGATCAGGAGCACAATCCCGCTCACATCAATAAAGTCATCAACAATTGAAGATTCAGATCAGGAGCACAATCCCGCTCACATCCATAAAGTCATCAACAATTGAAGATTCAGATCAGGAGCACAATCCCGCTCACATCAATAAAGTCATCAACAATTGAAGAATCAGATCAGGAGCACAATCCCGCCCACATCAATAAAGTCATCAACAATTGAAGAATCAGATCAGGAGCACAATCCCGCCCACATCAATAAAGTCATCAACAATTGAAGAATCAGATCAGGAGCACAATCCGGCCCACATCAATAAAGTCATCAACAATTGAAGAATCAGATCAGGAGCACAATCCCGCCCACATCAATAAAGTCATCAACAATTGAAGAATCAGATCAGGAGCACAATCCCGCCCACATCAATAAAGTCATCAACAATTGAAGAATCAGATCAGGAGCACAATCCCGCCCACATCAATAAAGTCATCAACAATTGAAGAATCAGATCAGGAGCACAATCCCGCCCACATCAATAAAGTCATCAACAATTGAAGAATCAGATCAGGAGCACAATCCCGCTCACATCAATAAAGTCATCAACAATTGAAGAATCAGATCAGGAGCACAATCCTGCCCACATCAATAAAGTAAGACTACAGGTCAGCTGCCACTGTGCTAAAAGTATTACACCACCATTCAGCATCAGCTCAGATGTCATTATGCTGAAAGTATCACACACCACCATTCAGCATCAGCTCAGACACCATTATGCTAAAAGTATCACACCACCAGGCATGAAAGTGACCAGCAGTAAAAAATGCTGAAAAATCGGCGGGCAACGCCCCGGCGGGGGTGAGGGGGCAGAGCCCCCTGACGCTGAAGCTTTTTTATGAAATAAAAGGCCTAAAACTGCAAATAAACCCCTATGTCAGCGCCGTTAAGAAGGGCAAATAAGCCACATTTTCATGTTTTCAGTAATGAAAATAATACTTCAAAAGATCATATAATAATATACTTTTATATGTGCATACTGACTCATTCACTCGCATTATTTTGTGTTATTTTATTTTTACTTTTTAACATGCGCACTGGTGACCTACTCGTTTTTGAGTGGACCAGTATTTTAGGAAGAAGAAGAAGAAAACAATGAGGCAGCCTTCATCACAACATTGATTCAGTCGGTCAATCTTTCCACATGGAACACAAAATGCAGCGCCTTTTTCGTCTAATTTGCGAAACACATCGCCAACTCGAACATCGTCCACTTCCTGGTCTAGCCAGTCCCACCTCCAATCGTTTCTCATCCCTTTTTTTGGCGTGAAATCGCGACGCGCTTGACAAACTTCGGCAATTTAACGATGTCCGACGTTCGACAGGCGCGAAAAGATCGGATGTTAATTGACGGCGGAAGTGACCGGTTGACTCTTTTGAGAACAACAAATTGTCCAAATGGGAATAGCATCGAACGAAAGTTTATTTCAGGATTTTTCTTCTCTTTTTTTTTGGGGGGGGGGGGGCGGCACATTTTTTTGGGGGGGCGGCGCAGATGAAAAAAATGGGCGGAAAATCCGCCTTAGGCGGACGAATTTCATGCCTGACCACCATTCAGCATCAGCTCAGACGTCACGCTAAAAGTATCACCACCACCATTCAGCATCAGCTCAGACACCATTATGCTAAAAGTATCACACCACCATTCAGCATCAGCTCAGACGTCATGCTAAAAGTATCACACACCACCATTCAGCATCAGCTCAGACACCATTGTGCTAAAAGTATCACACCACCATTCAGCATCAGCTCAGACACCATTATGCTAAAAGTATCACACCACCGTTCAGCATCAGCTCAGACACCATTATGCTAAAAGTATCACACCACCCTTCAGCATCAGCTCAGACACCATTATGCTAAAAGTATCACACCACCATTCAGCATCAGCTCAGACACCATTATGCTAAAAGTATCACACCACCATTCAGCATCAGCTCAGACACCATTATGCTAAAAGTATCACACCACCATTCAGCATCAGCTCAGACACCATTATGCTAAAAGTATCACACCACCATTCAGCATCAGCTCAGACGTCATTATGCTAAAAGTATCACAGCACCATTCAGCATCAGCTCAGACACCATTGTGCTAAAAGTATCACACCACCATTCAGCATCAGCTCAGACACCATTATGCTAAAAGTATCACACCACCATTCAGCATCAGCTCAGACACCATTATGCTAAAAGTATCACACCACCATTCAGCATCAGCTCAGACGTCATTATGCTAAAAGTATCACACCACCATTCAGCATCAGCTCAGACACCATTGTGCTAAAAGTATCACACCACCATTCAGCATCAGCTTACACACCATTATGCTAAAAGTATCACACCACCATTCATCATCAGCTCAGACACCATCAGGGCTTCTGCTGGGGTGAAAATCTTTCCGGTCCCAGGGACCCCTTCATCAGATTTTTAAGGGGTCCCAGGCTAACATTAAGGGGCCCCTACACCACAATAAAAACAACAAAATATACGTTAAAAAATTGCATCCCTGCACGTGCACTCCAATTGTCACAGACACATCGTCACAATAAAAAAAAACAAAATAAACATCAAAAAATTGTATCCGTTCTCGATCTTGCTCCTCTGCTACGCTTTTTCGCTTTTGTGATGATGATTTTGTTAACCACGCTTCGAGAGACATGTTGGAAACAAGGCTTCGCGGAAATGCCTCTCTCCTGCCGGGAAAATGAAAAGCGTCATCACATGGCTCAAAGTAGGAAAATTCGGTAAACTGAAAACGAGGCTGTGGCCTAGCGTTAAGCTTAGTCAGTCAGCCTCAGCAGACGACAAAAGTGACCGATGTATGTTGTTAGGAGGCTGCCCTACTCGCTTTGTTACTGTTCAAACTCGAAAAGGGATGGGTTCGGTCCGAAGTGTAGCAGACCTACGATGTTACGGCACCCAACTTACGATGTTGAAGGCAGTCTTTTCTCACTTTATGTCTGACTTCACCAAAATTTGAAGGGGTCCCTGGGGACCCCTTACACGGACACCTAGTGCGTCCCGTAGAGTTTTAATGCGTACTGTACACAGTTTTTTGCGTTTTCAGAAGCCCTGACCATTATGCTAAAAGTATCACACCACCATTCAGCATCAGCTCAGACACCATTATGCTAAAAGTATCACACACCACCATTCAGCATCAGCTCAGACACCATTATGCTGAAAGTATCACACCACCATTCAGCATCAGCTCAGACGTCATTATGCTAAAAGTATCACACCACCATTCAGCATCAGCTCAGACGTCATTATGCTGAAAGTATCACACCACCATTCAGCATCAGCTCAGACGTCATTATGCTAAAAGTATCACACTACCATTCAGCATCAGCTCAGACGTCATTATGCTGAAAGTATCACACCACCATTCAGCATCAGCTCAGACGTCATTATGCTAAAAGTATCACACCACCATTCAGCATCAGCTCAGACGTCATTATGCTAAAAGTATCACACACCACCATTCAGCATCAGCTCAGACGTCATTATGCTGAAAGTATCACACACCACCATTCAGCATCAGCTCAGACACCATTATGCTAAAAATATCACACCACCATTCAGCATCAACTCAGACGTCATTATGCCAAAGTATCACACCACCATTCAGCATCAGCTCAGACACCATTGTGCTTAAAGTATCACACCCGTTTGTGGTTGAAAAACAGTACTTTGAAGGTGGATTGAAGATGCTGAATGTTGGAAACTTTTTGTCTTCTATGAAGATATCTTGGTTAAGGAAACTGAACTTTGATTCTGAATGGAAGGATTTTACACTTAATATGTTTCCTAGGCTAAGACATTTAAAAAATTTTGGAGCCGAATATGCTAATATTATTATGAAAATGTTGAAAACCCATTCTGGAAGGATGTTGTAAAACATTACAAAAAACTATGTACAAAATGTTATGTATCTTCCGTGCATGAATTCATGTCTGAATGTATTCATTACAACATTAATATTATAAGGGGACGAAGGGTAGTTTATTTGCGAGAATGATGTGACTATGACATTTTCTATGTAAAAAATATAATTAATGACAATGGTCAGTTTATGACATATAACCAATTTCTGCTGAAATACCCAGGTATTAGAACCAATTTCATATTGTATGAAGGTATTGTCGACGCAATCCGAACATATTGTCAAAAGTTAAATGTAGTTCTAACCAACAGATACAAAACTTCAGACTCGATGACATGGTCCTTTATTTATAAGGGCAATAAACATGTGCAGACCATTTTAAATGGAAATGATGCTATTCCAACAGCAGTCCAAAAATGGAACAACTTGTTTGAAAATCTGAGCTGGAAACATATTTTTTCACATTATTATAAAACTACTAAAGATGTACAGCTCAGATGGTTTCAAACCAGACTATTACATAGACTACTCCCTACTCAGAGATATTTATTCAGGATTAAAATTACTGATTCCCCAATTTGCAACTTTTGTAATATGGATGAGCAATGCATTTCACATATGCTGTATGATTGTGCTATTGTCAACAGATTTTGGACCGGTTTTGAACATTTGCTTAAAGAAAAATGTCCACATTGTGATTATTTTCAAATTGATAAAGAATTGGTTTTGTTCGGAGTAAAACAAAATATTACAACAGACAAGCCTCTGGATTATATTCTGCTTCTGGCTAAATTTTATATATACAAGACAAAACTGCAAAATGTACACCCAAATGTCCAGCTATTCATAACATTTCTTAGAAACAGATTGGAATCAGAAAAATATGTATCATTTTTGAACAACACATATAGAGAATTTGAGGAAAGTTGGCTGCCTTATTCCACACTTTTTTCTTGATCTTTGAAATACTGCTTCTTTTTATTAACAAAACTCAATAGAGCTCTATGGCTGCTGTCAAAGAATGTTATTTTATTACTTTTCCTCTCTGTTATGGTTATTATCAATCATGCAATCTGTTTTCAATATTTATATTATGTTACAGTTACTTAGTCGATTCCTATCAGTGTCATACAAGCTGTGTGTGGCATGCCGTAAAAGAAGAAAAGAAGAGAAAAGACGATGTTGTGGAAACCTACCTTGCGCATCTCGAAGAGGTCTCATCATGCTCTAACTTGTTTCACTCCACATAACTTACTAGGATAAAAAACTATACTATGTAAAGATCAACTTTAACTGATACTAGTGATAAAATTATGTATATATGCTGTATCGACTATAATAACCAATAACTCTCTCCCGTATCCTACACCTGTGTGCGTGGGTGTGTGTGTATGTGTCCTTCTGCCTCCCTTTTTGTAGTTGTGTATTTGTATATATGTGCGTGTATATATGTGTATGTATGTATATGTATGTGTGTGTATGTGTATATATATATGTGTATGTATATATGTGTGTGTATATGTATGTGTATGTGTGTGCATATATATATGTGTATATATATATATATATATATATATATATATATATATATATATATATATATATATATAAAATATATATATTATATAATAACAAACTAATAAATTCCAAGGATAAGTACCGCACCGTTCCAGCAACTTACAGAGCAGCTTGGTGTTGCAATGACTGCAAGAAATATTGAATTATAAACAAAGCTTGCTCTTATGTCTTAGATTGAAGAAATAGGGGGAGATAAGCATTCATATCTGCAGTGGTAGATGATTCTGCCTAACAAACAGTATGTGCATGAGTGGGTGAATGGGGAAAAATCTATGTATATGGGTGTGTATATGTGTGTATATGTATATATATGTGTATACATATGTATGTGTGTGTATGTATATGTATATTATGTGTGTGTGCATGCTAATTTCTCAAATTTATAGTACCTGGTATTACTTTATTGTCACTATAATGTTCTGTGTTTGTCTGTTTGTTTGTAACTGAAAATGAAAAACAAACCTCCTTGCAACTACTACCCTTTTTAAAAAATATTTTTTATTCACTCGTTCAAACTGAGTAAAGCGCAAAGAAAAATTGCCAGATTATAACGATTGTATTTATTATTCATCAGTACACATTTATATATTGGTACATGTACTAGACATGCTCATGTCAAATTGTTTGCTAAATCCATGTCGAAGGATGAGTGCGTGGGGAAAGAAAGAGTGAAGGAACTGTGGAGTGGAGAGATGAGAGAGGAGGAATAAAACATATTTAAAAAAAAAAAAAAAAAAAAAAAAAAAAACCAATATTGTTAATAGTAATACCTTTCACCTGACCAGCAGGTTTCTGGCAGTTGGAAATACGATAATAATGCATATGAGAAAAAAAAAGAAGTATCACACCACCATTCAGCATCAGCTCAGACACCATTATGCTAAAAGTATCACACCACCATTCAGCATCAGCTTAGACACCATTATGCTAAAAGTATCACACACCACCATTCAGCATCAGCTCAGACATCATTATGCTAAAAGTATCACACACCACCATTCAGCATCAGCTCAGACGTCATTATGCTGAAAGTATCACACACCACCATTCAGCATCAGCTCAGACGTCATTGTGCTAAAACAGCCATTCAGCATCAGCTCTGACACCATTATGCTAAAAGTATCACACCACCATTCAGCATCAGCTTAGACACCATTATGCTAAAAGTATCACACCACCATTCAGCATCAGCTCAGACACCATTATGCTAAAAGTATCACACACCACCATTCAGCATCAGCTCAGACACCATTATGCTAAAAGTATCACACACCACCATTCAGCATCAGCTTACACACCATTATGCTGAAAGTATCACACACCACCATTCAGCATCAGCTCAGACACCATTATGCTGAAAGTATCACACACCACCATTCAGCATCAGCTCAGACACCATTATGCTGAAAGTATCACACCACCATTCAGCATCAGCTCAGACACCATTATGCTGAAAGTATCACACCACCATTCAGCATCAGCTCAGACGTCATTATGCTAAAAGTATCACACACCACCATTCAGCATCAGCTCAGACACCATTATGCTAAAAATATCACACCACCATTCAGCATCAGCTCAGACGTCATTATGCTGAAAGTATCACACACCACCATTCAGCATCAGCTCAGACACCATTATGCTAAAAGTATCACACACCACCATTCAGCATCAGCTCAGACGTCATTATGCTAAAAGTATCACACCACCATTCAGCATCAGCTCAGACACCATTATGCTAAAAGTATCACACACCACCATTCAGCATCAGCTCAGACACCATTATGCTAAAAGTATCACACACCACCATTCAGCATCAGCTCAGACACCATTATGCTGAAAGTATCACACCATTATTCAGCATCAGCTTACACACCAGATGTGCGTGCATCACTCAGGTAACTGAGAAGCAGGCAATGTCATAAGACAAGCCATGGACTGAAGGAAACTGGTTGTTCTCCAACAAAGTGTGTCTGGTTAGGGATTTCTGAAACCCCCCCCATGGACTGAAGGAAACTGGTTGTTCTCCAACAAACTGTCTGGTTAGGGATTTCTGCAACCCCCCATGACCCTTGTTCTTGTTGACTGCACAATCTTTCAGTGTGCAATCCAAGATCATCAATTAACCCTGATCAGCAAATGAAAAAGGTTAAGGAAGGTATCATACAAAACCTCTCCTGGCTGGAAATCAGTCTATTGTTGGATGAGTTTAAAGCAGCACACCGAGTTCTTAAAATAAACACCTACATAGAACAGTCCATCAAAACACCGAGTCTACTGGTGTAAGAATCCCGTCTGTACGCGAACATAGAAATGAAGCATTCTACCTTTCCCACTGTATTCCAGTACTTTGAAAACAAAAGAGAAAACAGGTCAAATGTTTCCAGCAATAACGACAACAACGTTGCTAGCAGGCTGGCCCTCGGATGGCTGTGTCAATAACAACAAGGTTGCTAGCAGGCTGGCCCTGGGATGGCTGTGTCAATAATGACAACAACGTTGCTAGCAGGCTGGCCCTGGGATGGCTGTGTCAATAACGACAACAACGTTGCTAGCAGGCTGGCCCTTGTATGGCAGTGTCAATAACGACAACAATGTTGCTAGCAGGCTGGCCCTCGGATGGCTGTGTCAATAACGACAACAATGTTGCCAGCAGGCTGGCTCTCGGATGGCTGTGTCAATAACGACAACAATGTTGCTAGCAGGCTGGCTCTCGGATGGCTGTGTCAATAACGACAACAACGTTGCTAGCAGGCTGGCCCTCAGATGGCTGTGTCAATAATGACAACAACGTTGCCGCCAGGCTGGCCCTCGGATGGCTGTGTCAATAACGACAACAACGTTGCTAGCAGGCTGGCCCTCGGATGGCTGTGTCAATAACGACAACAACGTTGCTAGCAGGCTGGCCCTCAGATGGCTGTGTCAATAATGACAACAACGTTGCCGCCAGGCTGGCCCTCAGATGGCTGTGTCAATAACGACAACAACGTGCTAGCAGGCTGGCCCTCGGATGGCTGTGTCAATAACGACAACAACGTTGCTAGCAGGCTGGCCCTCAGATGGCTGTGTCAATAATGACAACAACGTTGCCGCCAGGCTGCCCTCGGATGGCTGTGTCAATAAACGACAACAACGTTGCTAGCAGGCTGGCCCTCGGATGGCTGTGTCAATAACGACAACAAACGTTGCTAGCAGGCTGGCCCTCAGATGGCTGTGTCAATAATGACAACAACGTTGCCGCCAGGCTGGCCCTCAGATGGCTGTGTCAATAACGACACAACGTGCTAGCAGGCTTGGCCCTCGGATGGCTGTGTATGGCTGTCTAGTACTCCCTCAGATTTCATTTTGCGCTAGACCCTCTGTGACATGGCCTGGGCTCTATGGTGTCTTGGGAGATGGGATGCATCTCCCTCTCTCTCTCCTTTCTCTCTCTCTCAGCTCTCCCGTCTCCGCTGCAAATTTGTGTACATCTGTTGCATGGGGGAATCATGATACTTTTTGTGTAGATTACATAACTGCATCACTGTTAGATCTTCTCATCCGTTCTATCTTCTATCCTTTCTTTTAATTCAATTCAAGATTTTCTACAATTCTCCCTTATACATTTAGCAATTTCTTTCTCTTTTACGTATCAATGTTGATTATGCAATCCACCCATGTGTTTATTGGTGTTAAATTTTCTGTTACTGAGCACATCATAAGCTACTGCTTGGTGCTGCTTCAGTTCAAAGTTTGTTTATGTACACATCGTTGATCACTACAGAAAAGCTTAATGACAAAAGAAGACCAGAAGGAAGGGCCAATGACCTGAGACTGTGGCCCAGGTGATCACTACAGAAAAGCTTAATGAAAAAAGAAGAAGAGAAGGAAGGGCCAATGACCTGAGACTGTGGCCCAGGTCCTGCAGATAGACCCGTAAGCCTTGGCGATGTCATGGGTGAGGTCGGACAACAGAGGGATCTTCAGAGGCCCCAGGCCTCCTTGACTGCGAGGGGTGTTGATCCTGCACAGGCCATGGCCACACGTCACAAACCACACTTGACAAGAGTTTAGATCAACGCCAACAAACATAACATTCAAACCACGCTTGACAAGAGTTTAGATCCACGCCAACAAACATCACATTCAAACCACGCTTGACAAGAGTTTAGATCAACGCCAACAAACATAACATTCAAAACATCAAACCATGCTTGACAAGAGTTTAGATCCACGCCAACAAACATAACATTCAGACCACGCTTGACAAGAGTTTAGATCAACGCCAACAAACATAACATTCAGACCACGCTTGACAAGAGTTTAGATCAACGCCAACAAACATAACATTCAGAACATCAAAAGAGAAAAAAATGGAACCCTCTTCTTGAACAGTGGATACATTCAGAAAAAAATGGTTTGCCAACATACAATGTACAAGGTTCATTTTCCACCTGAAGAGTTACCATATATTGTTGTTTTGATGAGATTGTGTCATCATAACAAACATTTGGAGACCTTTTATTGTACGTTACATCAAGACTTGATCAAGGACGACTTCTTTTTGCTGATTCTCTCCCTTTTGATGTGAGTCTACATGTCACATCCATTATGCCCCCAATCTCAGGTGATACATGATTGTTCGTTCTTTGTTTTCATTGCCTTGAATGTTGATTGATTGTTCGTTCTTTGTTTTCATTGTCTTGAATGTTGATTGTCTTGCCTGAAGAAGACCAAAGAGGCTGAAACATGTCTGTGCTTTGTCTTGTAATCTGTTTGTCTCTTTCATTCGGTGGAACAGTCATTTATCTTCTAAGTTTGTTTTCATTTTCACCTGTAATCCGTTTGTCTCTTTCCTTCGCTGGAACAGTCATTTATCTTCTAAGTTTGTTTTCATTTTCAGCAGTAGTCACCTCCCTTTGAAACAAATTTTGCAGCTTTCCTCGTCTTTCATTTGGCACTTGATGGGAAAAAAATGGGATATAATTCTATGTAGTGATCAAGTTATTCTTGTTTACATATTATGTTATCTGGGTATCACATTACCTATGAAGGTTTTTTTCTAGCAGATTACCACAATCTTTATCGTTTATACTGGGTAAATTGGTGAATTTGAGAAGCTGCTGAATTTCATAAATCAATTCAGCCAGTCAGTTATACTTCAGTAGATTTCAAAGGTGCAAAAACATCACAATGCACATGAACCTTCATTTCTTCAATAAACTTAAGTGGTTTCAGCACTTACATTAAGTTTCTGAGGATGCTTCCAAAACATTTCAACATCACATCATTTGTTTCAATCTATTAATTTTCTGAGGATGCTTCCAAAACATTTCAACATCACATCATTTGTTTCAATCTAAACAAACTCTGAACAACAGTCAAAAGACTGAACACTGAAAACCTACATTCTGCCAAATGTACAGAACTGGTGTTTCTATGCCAAGAAATACAATCTTTACACATGAAAGCATGGAAGAGACAGAGAGAGAGGAGAGAGGATGGAGAGAAAGAGAGAGAGAGAGGGAGAGAGAAAGATGGAGAGAGACAGCGAGAGAGAGGGACAGACACACAGACAAACAGACAGAGTCACAGTGCATGCTACAAAAAAGGACCCACACATACCAAGCCAGGTGAGTGAACTGTGAATCCACAGAACAGGCCACAACCTCGGTGTTGATCTTCTTAAATTTGTCAATGTTGTCGCTGAAAGCCACAATCTCCGTGGGACACACAAAGGTGCTGAAACAAAAAGCAAATCAGTCGCTGAAAGCCACAATCTCTGTGGAGACACACAAAGGTGCTGAAACAAAAAAAACAAATCAGTCGCTGAAAGCCACAATCTCTGTGGGACACACAAAGGTGCTGAAACAAAAAACAATCAGTCCCTAAAAGCCACAATCAGTCGTGAAACCCCACAATCAGTCGCTGAAAGATAAATAAGATAAGATAATGTTGCTTATAGCCCAGCGACCGCAGAGGGCCACATCAGGGCTGTCACCACGTAAATCAACTCACCAGTCATTTAAAAAAAAAAAAAAAAAAAAAAAAAAAAAACTTTCACACATCTCGTTAAATGACATCGTCTACAAACAAACCAGAAACTTTGTTAAAAATCCTTCTTCCGTAAAATCTCAAACTAGATGAAAAATGTTAATTTCTCTCAAAAACCCAAGGATCACGTCAGGCGGGACATCCTGAACAGGATCTTCATGGACTCCGCTGTAAAATGTTTGTGTCTCACATCGTGCAAGTCCCAACACTCTAAAAGAAACATGTTTCATTGTGAGTGGGCATGACATGGAATGCACCACGGAGCTTCTTCACTCTTTAAAAGGTAAGAATGGGTTAAAATACGAATGGCCGGTGTGCAGCCGGCACAGAACCGTTTCCTCTTTACGACCACCCGACGTAGATGGGAGGAAGTCTTTAAGGTTTGGACGGATCTGAAAGAGTTTGTTATTCGTCTGTGTGTTCCAATCCTCCTGCCAGAGGTCTCTCACATAATCGTTAATTTAGGTTTCACATCTGAGCAGGGATATAAGTGTTGGACAGTTTCTCTCTTGTGGCGTTCTTGGCTAAACGATCAACCATTTCGTTCCCGCCGATGCAACATGGCCAGGAACCAAGCAAGAGTAATGTTGTAACCGTCCGCCTTCAACTTGCTAAAAAGTTAAAAAAAAAAAAAAAGTTCTGGATGTGAAGGTTGCGGCCAGCTATGGCCTCCAAAGCTGACAGCGAATCCGACAGAACCAGAAAGTCCCTCCTCGAAGAATGGGAGATTATCTTCAAAGCCAGTACTAGAGCAGTAAGTTCAGCAGAATAGACAGAAGCATCTGAATGTATATGTTCCAACAATATCTGAGAAGGAGCCCCAGGGCAGTAGGCTGCACAGGCCACTCATCCAGACTTGGAACGTCAGTGAAAACTTTTTGATAGGATGGGAATTTGGAACAGAGTCGGCATACAAACGTTGTAGCCAGAGAGCTGGTAGACTCCTTACGGAAAGCTGCGAGATCAAAAGAATCTCTGGTGTGAAAAAGGTCCATGGAGGTCGATCGGAAACTTGGAAAATCGGAAACTACTCCCCGGTCTATACTGCATTCCGCACGTGAGGCTGCATACGAAGCCCAAACGGCGGAAACATTTGGGTTATTTTCAAACTTACTTTGGACGGAGGGTCAAAAACACAGTAAGCAGGATTCTGTGGTTCTGAGAACAGCGGATATAATAATTCAAAGACAGTTTCAGCCTGCGATTGGACAGTGGAAGGTTCACCTGCCTCTGCATACAGGCTGTACACAGGGGTGGTGCGGAACGCTCCAAGACAGAGACGAAGCCCTTGATGGTGGATAGGGTCCAAGAGTTTGAGGTAAGATGATCTTGCGGAGCCGTACACAGCACAACCGTAGTCCAGTTTAGAACGGACCAGGGCTCTGTAGAGGTGCAACAAAGTTTTCTTATCAGCGCCCCAGTCGGTGTGTGCTACGACCCGCAGAATATTCAGTGCCTTTTGGCAAGCAGTTTTGAGGTTTTTAATATGGCTGAGAAAGTTAAGTTTTTGGTCAAAAATGACTCCCAGAAATTTGGCCTCTTTAACAGCTGGAATGGGAGATTTCCCTACTTGAAGTTCGGATCTGGAAAAAACTGACGGAAGTTATGGAAGTGAATACATTGGGTTTTTGTAGCAGAAAAGGTGAAACCGTTTTCATCGCCCATCGATGGATTTTATCTACGCAAAGCTGGAGCTGCGCTGGACACTCGGGTACAGGCTTCCAGTTGCGTAGACAGCAAAATCATCCACAAACAATGAGCAGTCTGAACCCTGCTGAACTGATTTCACAATGTTGTTGATTTTAATACTAAAGAGGGCAGGAGACAGTATGCTCCCCTGGGGAACACCCAACTCCTGCTCGTGGACATCAGAGAGAGTGGTGCCAACCCGGACCTGAAACTGTCGTTCTGCCAAAAATTTTGAATTAAAAGAGGAAGATGACCTCGAAAACCAGATCGTGGAGATCATGAAGTATCCCGACTTCCAGGTGGTATCGTAGGCCTTCTCCAAGTCAAAGAAAATTGCCACTGCATGCTGTCTGTTTAAAAAAGCGTTCCTAAGTGTAGATTCCAGACGAATCAAATGGTCAACTGTACTACGATGTTTGCGGAAACCACACTGTTCTTTCGCCAAAAGGCCATCGGTTTCGAGTTTCCACATGAGCCTAGCATTGACCATTTTCTCCATCAGTTTACAGACACAGCTGGTCAAAGCTATTGGACGGTAGTTAGATGGATTAGAAAATCTTTTCCAGGTTTGGGGATGGGAATAATGAGGGCTTTCCGCCAAGAGGGTGGAAAAGCAAACCTGTAGTCCACACGTAGGTTGTATACCTGTAACGGATGTGTTCAGACCTTCTTGCGGAAGATGTTTCAATAGTTGATAATGTATGTCATCTATACCTGGAGAGGAATCGCTGCAAGAGAGTAAGGCAGATTTCAGCTCGTTTAATGTAAAAGGAAGATTGTAGTCTTCCATGTTGTCGGATGAAAAGTTGCAGGGAGATTTTTCTTTTAGGGCTTTGTGTTTGACAAAAGTGACTGATTTATTAGAAGAGGAGGAAATTCTTTTCAATGGTTGAAGCAAGCAGATTAGCAACTGCTTTCTTCTCTGTTATTAAAGAATCTGAAAACTTGAGATGGTTCACAGTGGGACAGGTGTTCTTCCCTTTGATTTTCTTAATGATGTTCCACACTTTTTTCTTAGAAGTTTTTGATGTCAGCCTGGAGCAGAAGCTTCTCCAGGACCGACGTTTACTGATTTAAAAGTGTGTCTAGATTTAGCACGGAGAGTTTTGATGGGCTCGAGCGTTGGGACCCGAAGGTCGTTGGTATACCTGACGCTGAGCCCGTTTTCGAACTTTGGAAATTTGTTGGCAGTCTGAATCAAACCAGGGTGTTTTTGGCATTTGTAGTTTATCGGAAGACACTGGAATACAAGCTTTAGCACACTTGATCACAGTGTTAGTCAGTGATTCAGCTGGGTCCGGACTCTGAAGAAAGTCAGTGTCCTGGAATTCTTTAGAAATAGTGGTTGCGAATAGATCCCAGTTTGCTTTCTTGTAATTTAGATGTTGAGAAACAGAGACGTGTTCAGTTATTACAGGTTGTAGAAGGACAGGGAAATGGTCACTTCCGTGCAGATCGTCATGGACAGACCACTCATAGTCAGGACCAGCGAGGGGTCACAAACCGACAAATCTAAACACGAAAGTGAACCAGTGGAAGAGTGGAGGTAAGTTGCAGATCCGTCATTCAGACAACACAAATCCAAGTCTGAAAGGACATCTTCAATCAGCAGACCTCTGGGTGACGTACCGGCACTACCCAAAGAGGGTTGTGACCGTTAAAGTCACCCAACAGCAAAAAAGGTCGAGGAAGTTCTCCTATCAGACTGACAAGGTCCTGACGACAAACCGGGACAGAAGGTGGAAGATAAAGGGAACAGAGTGTCACAGTCTTGTGGAGAGTGACTCTCGCAGCTACAGCCTGAAGGGAGGTAGACAAAGTGACAGGACTATACAACAAAGTTTTGTGTAGGAGAAGGGCAACACGCCCGACAATCCCAACGTGGATGGTTGTGCAGGTTTTGAAAGTATATTAAAGCCAGAAAGAGTAAAGGTCTTCTGGCTTTGAATTTGGGTTTCCTGAAGAGCCACGACGGAAGGTTTTATAGATCGACACAGAAGCTGCAGCTCCTCAAAGTTGGAATTTAGTCCACGGATATTCCAATGGAATATTGTACTATCCATGGTGCAGAGGGCGAAAAGGAGAGAGATCAGGTCATCTCCTCATCAGCATCTGCGGCCAATGGAGTGAACTTATTTTTTAGTTTCACTGGACTGTGTTGGTCTTTGGACCCGCTGGCAGACTTGCCCGCAGGTGACAAAGGCCTGGATTTTGGAGATGGTGGAGGTCTGGATTTGGGAGATGGTGGAGGTTTTGTCCTAATCTCCACCATCTCCACACTGGGTGGAACTCCCTTGCCCGCACGGGCACTGGACAGAGGAGTTCGAGGTGCTGGTTTTTTATCTGCCCAGCAGCAGATGTTGTAGACTGCTGGGCAGTCTGAGGGGTGGCGGATTTTTTGCCTCCACCAGGGGCAGTCACTTTGGTTTGGAAGGTGGTGGACCTGCTACCACCAGAACTGACAGATTTACTTGCAATGTTTTCGAAAACATGAATTCATCAGTCTGGCAGCAGACTGACCGAGTAGAAACTGTGGGAACCTTCTTAACAGCCGAAGCGTAGGAAGAAGTTGTCGGCGTCTGACTGCCCACAACCTGTTTCCGGGCTTCAAAAAAAGAGATCTTCTTTCCGTTTTGACTCGTTGTATAGCAGATTCCTGAATCCAAGAAGGACATTTCGGGAAGAGGAGGGATGGTCGCCACCGCAGTTAGCACAATGTGCCGGATCATGACACGGCCATCATGGGTTGCCTTGCAGCAAATACCACACACCTCTGCCAGAACAGCGGTCCCTGACATGGCCAAACTTCTGGCACCTGAAGCACCTCAACGGGGACGGAACATATAACTCAACCCGGACATTCAGGTAGCCGACTTTGATGACCGGAGGCAGCACAGGGTTGCAGAATGTCAGAAAGAGGGTGTTGGTGGCCACTCTTTCTGCACCCTTCTTTACTGTCACCCTGCGCACCTCCGTCACACCCTGGGACGCCAGCCTCGATTTAATTTCTGCCTCGAGACACCAGATAAATCCCTGCAGCGAATCACGCCTTTTGATGAATTTAATTGTTTGTGGGGGAGTTACTCTGATCTCCCTGTCCACTAATTTTGTTGCCTTCAGCAGCTGGTCAGATTGTTTCTGTGATTTACACTCAATAAGGAACGAGCCATTCCGTAACCTCTTGATGGACCGAGGGTCACCTGCCAAACTTGAAAGCCCTTTTGTATGGCAAAAGGGCTCAGAGCTGAAAGGGGTCGTTCCTGCTCCGTCCCCTCCATCACGAGCCAGGAAGCCCAAAAAACCTGTCTTCTGTCTCACTTCTGTATCAGAATCACTATCTGTTTGACCATCCCCTGAAATAGGGGATGCTGACTTCCTCTTCCTTTTGGGGGGAATGTTTTTGGAAAAAGCCATATTATTAGTGTAGTATGATTCATCTCTCCCTTACCCACCCACCTTGGAGTCCAACTAAGGGGCCAGGGCCAAGAAACCAATGTCTTGACCCCTTCCAGGCTTCGGGAGAGACATACGACAAACAGAAGCAACTAACCCCATCCCCCCTGATCATGCTCAACTCTCGGGGACAGAGAGCTGAGCACTGCAGGGGTTCACATGGCCAGCAGGGGAACTGCTTGTCTTGACCCAGCCCCAAGAAGGGGAGCCGATTAGTACACCCGGGCCAAAGTGTACTCCCTGTCTAGGAGAAGTCCGAGCCAAAGTGATGTGTTGAGAGCACAGGCCTCCTCAAGCACTGGCCCTCTCAATCACCAGGACCTCATTCCCCTCCGACACAGGTCGCACCGCACGGCAAACACGGCGGATCTTAAGGAGACCACAGAGAGAAAAGGAGTGTGAAAAAGAAGACTTGAAGGGGAGACGAAGATAGAAAAGGGCCAAATAAGGGAGGCAGAAAACAAGAAAAGGAGAAAGGCGGGTTACTCTTAGTCAGGATCCTCACCCTTAGCCTATCTGACATGGGAAGCCCTACCAGGGGCATCAACTCCTTACCACGTTACGCTTAGGCCAAACAGCATCTGCACCTCTCAGGCCTAGAAGCAGTATGAAAAAAACAGCCTATCTTCAAGTATTGATGCCCCCGCCAGCAGAGCCTAAGGGATCACTGGACCACGCAAACCCTCCGACCACGACAAGGTCGTAACCCCCGGAGGGCAGTCGCTGAAAGCCACAATCTCCGTGGGACACACAAAGGTGCTGAAACAAAAAGCAAATCAGTTGCTGAAAGCCACAATCTCTGTGGGACACACAAAGTGTTGAAACAAAACCAAATCAGTCGCTGAAAGCCACAATCTCTGTGGGACACACAAAGGTGCTGAAACAAAAAGCAAATCAGTCGCTGAAAGCCACAATCTCTGTGGGACACACAAAGGTGCTGAAACAAAAAGCAAACCAGGAACCATCCTCAAAGTTTAACAGGAAAATAAGACACAGGCCCTACCCAGAATGATCAAAGTCACAATTTCCATCAATCCACCGCTCCTCCAAACACATATATATATACTCAACTTTACACAAACAGAAGAAAATGGTGGAAGAGTGCACAAGCACTTACACATTAATCCTCAGTATACAAGTCACACTAAACATCCACATCAAATCAGAAAGAAAACAGACAGCAAAACAACAACAAGAAAGAGACGGGTAAACAAATGAAAGCAGAAAAGAACAGCTGTTGCACACACTGTTTCCCTCTGTTCACTTACAAGTCCAAACAGCTGTTGTACACATTGTTTCCCTCTGTTCACTTACAGCTGTTGCACACACTGTTTCCCTCTGTTCACTTACAGCTGTTGTACACACTGTTTCCCTCTGTTCACTTACAGCTGTTGCACACACTGTTTCCCCCTGTTCACTTACAAGTCCAAACAGCTGTTGCACACACTGTTTCCCTCTGTTCACTTACAAGTCCAAACAGCTCTTGTACACACTGTTTCCCTCGTTCACTTACAAGTCCAAACAGCTGTTGTACACACTGTTTCCCTCCGTTCACTTACAAGTCCAAACAGCTGTTGTACACACTGTTTCCCTCCGTTCACTTACAAGTCCAAACAGCTGTTGCAATACTGTTTCCCTCTGTTCACTTACAAGTCCAAACAGCTGTTGCAATACTGTTTCCCTCTGTTCACTTACAAGTCCAAGGGGTAGAAGAAGAAGACCAGGTATTTCCCACGGAAGTCGCTCAGCTTGATGTCCTTGAATTCACCATTGACTACAGCTGTGCCATTCCAGTCAGGGGCTGGCTTGGAGACTGGAGAATCAAATCAAAACAGTGTGTTAACCTTTCAATCAATCAAAGGAGACTGGAGAATCAAATCAAAAATGGGGAGTTTGTATTATACTCCCTGTTTGGCTAGTATACTTACCATGTCAGACAATAGCATTCACGGCAGTTAGTCAGCTCTGCCAGGCCGAAGTTTTTGTGTGGCTAATGCAGTAATAAGACAGTCACGTGATGCCCAACCGCTTCCGCCGTAGGAAGAAGCCAGTGTCAACCTCCCGTACCTCATTCATCGAGGCCTGCGCGCAAGGTAACCCCAGAACCTTGGCGCTAGTGGGGAAGGCAGGGCGGGCATTAGAGTCTGACATGGTAAGTATACTAGCCAAACAGGGAGTATAATACAAACTCCCCATTTTGGCATCATATATGTACCATGTCAGACATAGCAGAATTCATAGGAAAAGGAGGAGGGCGAGTGCCCTAGTGGTTCCTGGGGTTACCCGATATGGATGCATTAGCCGCCACAAAGGATATCCATTAGAACCATCAGCCCTGGTCATGCGGATGTCCCTTAAATAAAATTTTATGAAGGGATTTTCCGAACGCCAGAAGGCTGCCTCCTGGAGGTGGCGCATGGGAACAGAGTGCTGGAATTGCTGCCGAAGCGGCGAGCGCTCTGAGCTCTTTGAGCCCGGGGGGACAAGACGGGGAGGTCTTGGATGCCGGGGAAATAGGCCGTTCTGACCGTCTTGGAGAGCCACCTAGAGACAGTGCCAGCTGAGATGTCTTCCGTGTTACTGGGGTTGATGGAAATATGGAGACGTCTTTGCGAAACGCGCCTGGGGCGCGAGCGTTCCCCGTAGTGTGTTAGACCTCGAGAGGGGCAAAGGGCTATGTCCGAAGAGGTCTCCCCTAGTGTATCCGCCAGCGGGCGGATGACGAGGTAAGGAGAGGCACTACCGGGTTCCTGGTTCTTAGCTATGAATTCGGGAAGGAACTTAAGAGAGACGGAGCCGTCTCTGTGGAAGGCAATGTCTCTGGGGTCCCCGCTATGGGCATGGATCATCGCCTCGCCTTCTGGCGGAAGCGAGGGCGAGGAGGAAGGTAGTCTTCATAGACAGAAGGTCGAAGGGAATGGAGGAGACAGGCTCAAAGGGGGGGTTCCTGAGGACGTCAAGTAAGTGAAGAGGTCCCAAAGGGGAACACGTCTAGGGGATTGGGCCACGAAGAGCAGCCCTCTGGAAGGAAGTCATTCTCAAGGAAGGTCCGCCCATTTGGCAGATGGTCGTGCAGATGGCCGACCTGTAGCCCCGGATGGAGCTAGCAGAGAGGTTAGGTGGGGACAGGAAATTTCCTATCTGGATATTGGAGGGGCGATTGTGAGAGACAGAAATGTCTTCGCACCATGAGACCCATTTCCTCCATCTGTAAATGTAAGGGACTCTGTGCTAGCTCTGCGAGAGGACATGGCTAGGTCTCGGAGTTCCTGAGAGGCCCCAGCGATAGAGAGGATATTGAGGACGGACTGGGACCTGTCCGTTCGAGAGGTGGATCTAGCTGCTCGCAAACGGGCTGGCACAGAAGCCAGGCATGGAGGCGAAGCATCTGGGGATTGGCGTGAGGGAGACCCGAACGGGGTTGCTGAGCATGTCCCACCTGGTGTTCAACCGAAGAGGGGGTGCGTGAGTGAGGGACTTGAGGTCCGGTAACCAGGACTGAGTGGGCCACCACGGGGCTATGAGAATGAGCCTGGGTCTCTCGAGTCTCGCCTTCCTGATCACCTTGTGGAGGATCGGGAAGCGAGGGAAGGCGTAAGCTATGAGGCCGGACCCAGGGAAGGGATAGAGCGTCGATGGAGGAAGCCCGGGGGTTCGGGACCGGAGACACATACACTGGCAGACGATAGTTGAACGTGTGGCAAACAGGTCGATCAGGGGTCTGAACCAATGTTCCCACACGGCTGAGAGATTGGCCTGTGATAGTACAGCATCTCTCACTGCCAACAGGCAGTTAAAGTGACTCCTGGCTGCGCTGTCCGCCTCACCCGAAAGGTGATGCGATATCTTGTGAATAAGAAAACGCATCAGGGGGTCGCCAAACAAGCTAGAGTCTGTCTCAGTGTCGTCAGCGTCTGAAGACACAGAGGCAGTGCCGTAGTCCTTGAGGAAAACTCCTACTGGAGCTGCGTTAGGGGCTGACAAGAATTTCAATCCCCGGCGGAGGGACGGCCTGTGCACCCTGGCGAAAGATGCCGATCTGTCCACAAGGGGATGAGGGTCTGGGGGCGACTATCCTTGGCCGTGATAGCTGGGCAGGGGGGAACCCGGTGTAACGGCAAGGAGAAAATGTTGTCAGAGGGAGGGGATTCCTTAACAAGATCTGGGCGCCAGCTTTCAAGGTGGAAAAGTCACCAGACTGGGGGAGGGACCCCTCAACCCCGTCCTCAGGCTGTGGGTCAGTGTTCCTGAAAGGGATGTTCAGATCCACCTTCAAGGGGGCCAGGACAGGGGTGCGTGGGAGTCCCGCCCTCGTTGGGTAGTGGGGGAATACGAGGACGGGTCCCTGGTGGCTCCATACCGGCAGGCAGACTAGGGGATCGCCGATCGGACAGCGCCCGAGAGGGAGGGGGACCAGGTCGACCCAGCTGAAAGAAGCCGGATGCCACATGCGACCGAAGATGGAGTCAGAATGGGTGTCAGCCCTAAGCCACTGGTTCCTCTCGGGGGCATGGAGCCACCGGTCCCCGGGGAGTACGCAGGGCTGTGGCGGCCCTGGGGCAGGGTTTCCTCGGGGACCCGGGTAACCTGGGGCACCATGGGGTGGGTAGCGAGAAGGCGAGCTCTCTCGTACCCGCCCCGGGGAGAGCACTGCCTCCTGCGTCTCCCGGGTGCGGTCCATCCCGGCCCCCTGCATGGCAGGGTGGCCGGTGGGTGGCATGGTAGCCGAGCCCCTGGCCGCGTGGAAGCGGACTGGGAAGGCTGCAGTGACGAGACCACCTCAAGGGACCAAAGGTTACCCTAGTCCCGCTGGTCGACCCTCCCCCGGAGGAACGGGACTGCGGACGTTGCCCAATAGGGGAGCGAAAGAAGTCCACTCCCCAACGCCCTGTACCCTAGGGGAAAGTGGACAGTCGATCAGGGTGGTTCGACCGTCGGGGGTGAGGGCGCAGATCCGACCTAGTCGATGCCTGCGTCCCCGACCCGGAGTTGTGGTCAGTGGGGGAGACCCACCAAAGACTGCCCACAACTCCTCCACCGGAGTGATGACGCTCCTCGTGTCCGAGTGGTGGCTGCACTCGGACACGGTTGGGGAGAGCGTGATGGGACAGCGTGACGGTAGTGGAGGGGGAAGCTAACGCCACGAGTCTCATCTGATCGAGTGACGGGCGGTGATTCCGGCCGCGAGTCGTCACCCGTGCCGGTCCCGCGCCTCGGTAAGGTTCCGGGGGCCAAGGGTCGCGGGACGCAGCCTGATAGGAGAGTCTCTGTGTGTGACCGAAGGCGAACAGGCGATTTGGCCAGGGAGCGGGAAAATTTTGAACGGGCAGGTCCTTTCAGGGGAGCCTTGCCTTTGGATTTCTACAGTGTAGAAAGAAAAAACCGTTGGCAATAAAGGCCGATTGCCTGTTCGCTTCGAACGCAACGATCGTGTGTCCGCCGGACGGGCAGAGGAGGTATCGTAACGATGGTCGCGCGTCCCTGCGCGGAACCCTCCTCCACACCGGCCGTACGCTCATCATAGGTGCGAGCGGATTGTCCCCCGGAATCGACATGCGGGTCCTCCGGGTCAAGGAGCGACCCGAACAGAGGAGAGGCTCGACCCGTTAATGTCCTTCACCATGTTGGGCATGGTGGCGAGACAATCACGGAACGCACGATCGCAAAGAGGAGACAAAGAGGTGGATCGAGGGATAGAAAAGAGCTCGAACCACCTCGTGAGGGCACGGGAGTGCGGTAAATGAAGATGAAAACGCGAGTGCCGAGAAGAAAGCACAAACGCGAGAAACATGTGATCGAAATAACTAATGTTACTAATGGGGTACTACTAGTGTGCACAAGTTGGTAGATCAAGAGATCGCAAGACAATCTCTATACCTGTAATAATGATAAATAAGGTACAGGAAAATGAGCCGGGGGAAACGAGTACCGCCGAACAAGGTGTGTGAGGTCAGGCAACATGGCGGAGACGGCAACCGGCGTGGGACAATCGAAGATGGCGGATCGATTGACCGGGAAGGGATCGATCGTCAAGAGTGACGCGTAATGGCGCACAAGAGTAAATACCCTGGTGTACCTTGTAATAATGCTAAGGAGGTACTAATAAATGTGCACCAGTTAGTAGATGAGGAGATCGTTTACCAGTGATAAATTTGGTAACATAAATGCGCACCCGTGGGCAGATCAAGAGGTCGTACTTTCGAAGATCGAAAGAACGGAAGGCGAAGTCGCGAGTCGAGACAAAGGACAAAGGCGAGGATGGCGCGGTTAAATAGGTAAATAAAGCGCACCAAACCAAAGCCCCACGGGTTCAAGAGTAAAAGGGTGAAGCGAGCAAGCCACAACAAAAGCAAACACAAAGCTATCTTAACAAACGGCAAAGAGAAGGCGAGACAGAGCACAAGACTTATCTTGCTTGGACGGCAGGCCGAGAGAGAATGAGGTACGGGAGGTTGACACTGGCTTCTCCTACGGCGGAAGCGGTGGGCATCACGTGACTGTTTATTACTGCATTAGCCACACAAAAACTTCGGCCTGGCAGAGCTGACTAACTGCCGTGAATGCTATTGTCTGACATGGTACAGTATATGACGCCAAACAGTGTGTTAACCTTTCAATCAATCAAAGGAGACTGGAGAATCAAATCAAAACAGGTGTTAACCTTTCAATCAATCAAAGGAGACTGGAGAAACAAATCAAAACAGTGTGTTTACCTTCAATCAATCAAGGAGATGGAGATGCAAATTTAACAAACAAAGTGTGTTAACCTTTCAATCAATCAAAGGACAAATGGAGGGGAATCAAATCAAACAGTGTGTTAACCTTCAATCAATCAAAGGAGACTTGAAGAATCAAATCAAACAGTGTTATATCAA
>CM031607.1:96630337-96657837 GCA_018398815.1 Conus ventricosus
TCCCCCTTCCTGTAGCCATCCACTTCCGTTTGCAAAAAAACACGAGTCGATACATGCAGTAGTTCTTGAGTTATGAATTTTAAAAATTATTTTCATTTCATTATCTCCTTTTCTCTCTTTTAAATTAATTTTTAATTTGGGTAACCATGTTCAAATTACAGAGTTACTTATCTTGCCGTAGGCTTTCAGCGTAACTAGCTCAGGTAAGTGCATACTGAAGAAGGTGAACTGAAATTTTTGGTTCTTTCTCCAAATTTTGTGCCCCTTTATATAGTCAGACACATTCTCATCAAAATTGTCATGGTACAAACCACTCTGCTGCCGGGTACTGGTGTGACTTGTTCGCAGATGGTTCTTTGGCTGCAATCCTGCCACTTCTGCGAAGTTATCATGAACACAAAGTCAAATCATTCTGTAGGTGTTCTCTTCATAGACAAAAACAAAGAAAGGGGGTAAAACGCTTTACCTAAGTTTAAAAAATATTTCTTCAGTTTGCTTTTTCCAACATTAATAACGATTAATAATTGTATTAAAAGGAAAGGACACAAAGGGTAGAGAGCCTGAGAGGCATAGCATTGTCCGCGAGAGTGCAAATGTCATGACCAGCAATGAAAGCCGAGGTTCATTCCCGTGGAGGTGGGAGATGCCACCACAGGAAGATAACTGGGGTTCATTCCCTGTGGAGGTGGGAGATGCCACCACAGGGAAGATAACTGGGGTTCATTCCCTGCGGAGGTGGGGGATGCCACCACAGGAAGATAACTGGGTTCATTCCCTGCGGAGGTGGGAGATGCCACCACAGGAAGATAACGGGTTCATTCCCTGTGAGGTGGGGGATGCCACCACAGGAAGATAACTGGGGTTCGGCTGTTGAATCTTCCATCCTGCTGTGTGTTTGTAGGGTCACTCTGTTCCAATCCTGTCGGCGACGCCACGTGTAGTCAAGTGGTCGAGTGGTGTTGGTTCGTTGGAGCGTGTGGCTCATTCACTCAAGGAACAATTCAGCGACTAGAAGGTGACAGGTGTTTATTCATCTTCACTACAACACACACAGCAGGGAGCATGCGTTTAAGGCACTGCGTGCAGCCTCTTCGATGTCGTCGGGTCTACGCCAGGCTTCAAATTGCCCGGTTTCCGTTCGTCAATCCTTTTTGTTCGTTCACGGACCACAACTTCCGGTTTGTTGCTATACGCACGGACGATGTTAAATTTACATCTGTATGCACCTATAACATAGGGATATCTATAACAAAACTATCTGTATCTGTAAAGTACTCTGGACTCTGGATACGAGGGCTTAAAGTAGTCATAAAGAAACTCTAACATCAAAAGCTTTGATAATTCTAAAACAGTAAAACCAAAAAATACAGTTTTGTCTAATTTGACTTTTTTTTTTTTTCATCATTATCCCAAAAAAGTGATCAGAAATCTTCTGAAGTCCTGAAAATTTTTTTGAATTTAGCTTAAGCTTCATTCTCTCTGGTAAAAATCTGACACCCTTCCCTTTGTGCGATTCTCCATTTTTCCCCGAAACAGCTTTGTTCATTAGCTTGAAAAAGTTTTTTTTAAAGCATCTGTGGATTTGGTTTGAGATCATGTTTTCATGTGTAGGGTTTTCATAACTGTTCTTGATCAAAAGCAATTATACGTAACTGCTGTTGCTTCAAACCATGTTTAAATAAAATTGTGAAGTCGTAATGACAGAAAAATTTTTTTTGTCGAAGATTAGGAAAAAGTTTGGGCGGCTCCTGGATCCATCTTTAGACTTTCTGCTGCTAAGGGATATAAAATTTGCTGGTCAGGGGAGTTCTGAGGATTTTTAAGTCAACTTCTAAAAAGAAACCGCCTGTGATCAGGCGTTAAACTGTTCAACCACTTTAATGCCTTTTGAATATTTTCGCCCTGTGTACATTTTAAATTTCGTAATGGAAGTGATTGCGCCTTTCCCCCAACCACAGATTGTTTGCGTCTAATACAGAATGTTGGCCCTTTTATTTGGGATCTAGTCGTCCAAGTTTTTTTGTTTGCTTTCATAATGATGCAAACCCAAATTTTAATTTTCCTCCCCCAATCCGTTTTCAATATCTGAATCATTGGAAAATCTGACAATAATCAATTTGTCTCAGTAAACTTTAAGAAAGCACCCCAGCTTCCCGGGCGCAGAAAAAAATGCCGGTCCACTATAATGTTTATAGGTTTTCCTATAATTTTAAAAGACTTCCCCAAAAAACATACATCCCCCTCAAGTGGAGTCATGATTTCTATCTTTTTACCCTAATTTTTTGCCACGCATCTTGAGCAGTGGTAATTGAACGCTGATGTCCTTTCCCTAAGATAGAAAAACGGCCTTTAGGTGGAAGTTTTCTTCGTAAAAAACCTTTCCCAATTTTCATTTACTCAAAAGGAAAAACGCCCTTTCAAACGAGATTTGATCAAAATATTTTTCCGTTTTTGGGCAACTTTTAAGGAATACCCAGTCCTCTAAGACCCCATCATGTGTTGCATGAGTCGTAAAAAGACATGTTTTTTAAAGTGAAACACATGTACTTTTCTGTACTGTGCAATGCATGCCCCCTGAAGCCTGGTTACTGCTGGCATTATAAGGTGAGGTCAAAACCCCTCGCAAGTTTGAAAAAATACGGGCCCCCCCTTTTTGTCTTTGGTTCAAACTTTAGTTGAAGATTGCTTTTGTTTGCCTGCACCTCAAAATTTCCCCACAAAGGGATCAGGGTCTTTACTTGGGGTTTTTACCTTGGGGCGTTAGCTCTAAACCGCAAATCCAAAAAAAGCGTGGGCGTCATACTGTTGTTGGTCTTCGGGCCCCATTATATTTCAGAAAAGTTAGATTATTAGAACAGTCTTTGCGCACTTGCGCATGGTTTTAAGAATGTTTCTGCAGCCCCGGGGTCCCTATAAATTTCTGGTTCTGAAAAAACGCCATCCGCCCAACAAAAAGAAGGAAAATGAACAAATCTGATGATTACTCTTTAAGACTTTTTTCGAAGTTTTTGTGGTGCTGGCCCTTCAAAAAGGAACATAAGCGACCAAGTCTGCGTAAATACGTGGGGACTTTTTTGCAGCCGTTTCCGTTTTAAAACTAACTTTAGATCCTGGCGGGGGCGAGTTATTTCCTGTCTTACAATTTAAAACTTTTACAAGTTTTATATTTTCACTCGCGGTTCACAGAGGAATTTTTTGTTAAAATTTTCTGAGTTTTTTTTGCCTGATTTTTTGTTATGCTTCTTAGTCTACTCATGGGCGTATCTGTGAAAGGGGGGCACCCCCTGTGGCGAAAAATTAGGAGTAAGCCCCACATGATTTTGGCGGGTTTCGCCATTTTTGGGACTGTTCTTGGACCTTAATTGGGGGCCCAAAATTTTGTTTCCTCATCCCTGTGTAAAATTAAAGTTTTTGGGTTTTTTTGTTTTTAAAAAAGATAAATTTGGTCTCACAAACGGGAAAAGGGATTTTCCATTGAAGTTAAGCTTTGGCGTTTTGCCGATATTTGTCACTTCTTGGTGTTCGCGGACGATGAGCTTGCAAGACCCCACCACATGAACATTTTTGTCTAAATTTTTTTATGTTTTAAAACTGCTCTTTTAAAAACCAAACCCCCCGGGGTAGGGAAATTTAAGCCTTTGCCTACAATCGGGCATATTTACCGTTTAATTAACTCTAAGATTTCCCCCCTTGCCAACCAGAGCCCCTTTTTTGTTCTTCAGCGGGGTCAAATGTGTAAGCATTTTCGCTGCCCAACGGGTTTTAAGTCATTACGAGAAAGAATAGTCTGTGTTTGTTAAACCCCCAGCTTCTAATTTTCTTCATTTTTTGTTACATATCGATTAAAACAGCTAACTTACTTTAACTGGCGGGTCTATTGTTATTTTGCCTGGAATTTGAGAAATACATAAACAAGCTTGCCTGTAGTTGTTGTAAATGATTTAAATCAATATCTTCCCCAATGTCTTTGATAAAGCTCTTCTCGGCATTCCTTCAAACAATTCGCTTCCCCTTATATATCTTAGCCATGCTGTCTTTCTTTTCTAAGCCAAAAAAATATTTTTTTAAATTAAAAAAAATATTAATAGAAAAATATCAACGGTCTTTTTGCGCTTGGACTCATAAACTTAAAAGTATAAACCCCCTTTGGCGTTGTTAAGTGAGGTTTAGAACAGATTTTTAATGTCTCGTTATTTTTTTTAAGTTTCCCTTTTTTTTATTGCTCGGGTCGGGCTTTGAGAAAACTTCCCCTCGCCTTTTTTTAAAGATAAAATTTTGTCTTTTGTAGTCATCAAAATCCCCTGAAAACGATTAAATTCTTCTCCGTGATTTTTTGAGTCAACAAGCGCTTTATTTATTGCAGTTTAAAAACAACTAAGTTTAGCCTTTTTAGTTGAACCAACTGTGTCTTTTGGATTTATTTTTTTAATTTTTTTGCTGCGCACTTGGCTAATAAACCAGGCAAGAGCTAAAGACAAACCTCCAGGGTAAAGCTGCGGGGCGCCTATCCCCTTTGAAAGGACCAACACTTTTTCCTGCGAGCAGCCTTATAGTCGATGCTCCTATTATTTTAAACAGCATTAAAGGCCCGGGGAAAATACCTTCGTTTGGTTTTTGCTGTTTTTTGAAAGGTCTTGCTTAGTTTTTGTTGCATTTGCGAAGTTTTTAATTGAAGGCTTTTATGTGGGGGGTTTTTTATAACGCGAATTGCCGCTATCCTTCTCTTGGGGACTCTGGCGCTGTGGGTATTTTTGGGATAAATGAACAGACATGTTTTTTAAAAATGAAAAAAAATTTATTTTTTTTGTTATCTTTTAATCTGTTTTTTTTCAATTTTCAGCTGCGCTCATATATTAAAAAACAAATGTCATTAAGCGTTTATCGGCTTCTTCTTCTTTATAAATTTTAAAATGTTTATTACGTCTCTCACAGTTCCCCGCTTCCATGTAATGATTACCCCGTTGCCTTAGGGTAAACCCAAAAACCGTTTTTTGTTTTTAAATAACATCAAGTCTTACACTGGAAGGGTAGATCTTTAGACACAAAGGGCAACGTTGGGTTTCTACACCTCCCACCTCCAAAAAGTTTTCTTTTTTTCGTCAAAATGAGATAAGGTTTAAGCCCGCTAGCATAGATTTTTTTTGGACTGCCCTCAATCGAACATTGTACTTTTGTTTTTTTGGATTAAAAAACTTTTCACTTCCTCTTTTGAATGGTTTTTCTCTTCACCGCAATAAATACCCTTTTAAACGATCTTGCTGCGGCCCAAAACTAAAAATTTAAATTTGTGTCTCCCGCTTTTGGATATGTTGTTTGATGAATCCCTTTGTAATATTTGCTAATTTTTTATGATATTGTTGCTCAACACCTTTCAAATTGGGTTTTCTAACAACGTAAAACCCAACGAGATGTCAAAAAGCTGTACTTTGCTTCGGTGTCTGATGATTTGATAAAACCCTTTTTTATTCTTAAAAGTTAGTTATATGACAATCGTCTTTTAATGCTCCTTGAAAAATATGGTGCATGCCTTTTAAAAAACTCAAAAACTAAGGGAAAGGAAAGCGATTTTCCCAAAAGCAAAATTTCAGCCACTACTTTTTGCCGTCTTTTAAAACTGCGGGCCTATTCTATGTTTTAGTGCTTCTTCCTTTTCGTTCCTTTTAAACCAAAGTCACCCTTTCTTCCCAGTTTGCCATAGCGATAGGGTTTAAAAAAATTCGCATTGTGTAAAGAAAATATTTCTTTCCCCCCAAAATTTATAGAATTTTCTTAAAGATTGCCCGCCCCAGATTCTGTAAACTGTCCTGTTTGGGTCTGTTTTTAAAAAGAGCGCTATTTTGAAAGTAAGAAAGCGCAGAGCCCGGCACAATCCGTCATTTGCTCTAGGTCTGGAAAATTTTAAGTAAGAATTTGTCTGCATCAATATAGATGGATAAATTTTGGAAAAGTAATTGTCGCTTTTTCCCCTTTACGCCAAAGGGTTTTTCATTTCTATGCGGTCAAGAATCAAACCTGTGCTTGTGCATTTTTTTTTTTTAAAAAAAATAAAAAATTAATTTAAATTAATTAAAACCATGGCAGGGGATTGAAGATGCAGAAGATTAGATGTTTTTGTCTTGGGAGACGACATGAGGGTCCCCTTGGGGGCGGGATCGCTCGGGGCTCTCAATGATATGAATTAGCAGAAATCGGGGTAAATTTCCAACAAGTCGGTATAAAAAAACGAAAAAGGGCCCGTCATTTTTACCCAAAATTTGGCCCAAAAACCCCCCGATTTTTGACCCTAATGATTTTGAAGTAAAAAAGACCATTTTTTGTGGGAGCGACCAAGGGCAATTGTTCAGCTTTTCAAAAAATAAAAAAACCCATCAAGTTTTAGCCGTGGGGTTTTTAGAAAAAACCTTAAAAATAACCCCTTCCTGTTGGAAAAAAAGGCAAGGGGTTTCAAAATTCAAAAAACCTGAAAAAAAAAGAAACCCTCCTGGCTTTGTTTTTAGGGGAAATAAATTAAAAAGGGGAGAAACCCGTTTTTAAAAAAATTAAAAAACACACTGCCGAAACCCCCAGAAAAAAACCCCACATGCAAAACCCCCCAAGGGAATTAAAAAAATTAAAATTTGAATAGATAGCAAATTTTTTTAAAAAAAAAAAAGAAAAACCGTAGGGATACCCCTTGGGCCCCCTTTAAAAAAAAATAAAAAGAAAAAATCGAACAAAGGGAATAGCAAATAAAATCTAATTAAAAAGAAAACAATAAAAAAATTTTAAAGAAAATCGAAAAATTTTTTGAGCCAACCTAGGACGAATAAAAAAGTTTTAAACAAGGGACTAAAAGGATCCCCTTGAAAAGAAGGGGTTGGGAAAGGCTTTAGGGAAAATTAGGCCCCCCTCCCTCGCCTAAAAAAAAGGAAAAAAAAAACACTCCAAAAAAAAATTACGGAAACCTTTTAATCACGGAATTGGGGAATTTTGGGGCCCATGAAAAAAATTTTATGGCCAACTTTTGGAAACCGAAATTTACATTTTAAGAAAAGGCCAGTAATTAGCCCGTTAAAAAAAACGCCCTTTAGGATGCAAAAGTCCCACTTTGGGGTTTTTCTTTAAAACGGGGGGTTTTTGGGGGAAAAGTTAAGGGGGCGGAAAAACTGGGCCGAATTTTTCTTTTTTCCCCCCAACCGCTTTGCTTGAATTTTATTTTAAGTTTATTAACCATTGGGGGTAAAGCCGTTAAACTCAAAAGCAAATTACTTTTGTCTTGCTATGAAAAATGTTTTTCTTTAAAACGAAGGCACTTAAATTTTTGGCTCCTAAATTTGAAGATTTTTTGTGGTAAAGCCCTTTAAAAACATTATCCGACTTTCCTGTCTTCATACAAACACCAAAAAAGTCGGGGGTTTTTCTTTTTTTTTTTTTTTTTTTTTTTTTATTTTTGACCCCCGTTAGATTAATGTCGTTTTTCCAATTTTTTTCTTGCTGTAAAAGGGAAATTTCAAAAAAATTAAAGGAATTATTTACTTTCTGGGTCCCCCCTAAAGGCGCCTTTGGATAAGTCCAACGCAAAGGTTTTGTTTTAAAATTTAAAACTTGTCCTTTAAAAAACCCCACTGGTAAATTAAATGTTTTTTATTTTAATGGGGCAGTTTCCTCAAAAAAGCTAAGGTTTTTTGTCGTCAAAGCCAAAAGGGTCTGTGATTTTGTGTGGGCCTCCACACCCAGTTTCGAAAAAAAGCGTTTTAACTGTTCTTTAAAAAGCTCTGTTTAAAACCCCCTTTTGACGGGGTTTTCAAATTTTGGGGGTTTTTTGTTTGCTTAAGGAGACTCACCTTTTTAAAAAGAGGATTGGGAGATGCAAAGTTTTATTTATATTTTGTTTTGGGGCCCCAAAAATATTTTTGCCCTAGGCCCTTTTTTTGAAAAAATTTTGTCTAAAAAAGGCGTCTTGTTTTTAAAATTGGAAAAATTCGGGGGAAAATCGCCTTTTTTTAAAAGCTTTTTAAAATTCGGCAAGGAGTAAAAGGGTTTTAAAAATTTAAAAAAAGGCCAAAATGCAGTTAACAATACCCGAGGGTTTTAAAAGTTTTTTCACTAAAAAGAATGGGAATTTTACTCTCTCAAAATTAAAACAAATTAAAACGACATTCCCCGAAGAAGGGGAGGTCTATTTTGAAAAAGCTGCTAAAATGAGGTTTGTAAAAATTAGGTTTTGGTTTCACAAACCAAAAAATCAAAGGGGGGGGCCCTCACGCTTCTTCAACCTTTTTTAAAATGGGGAAAAATTTTTGCAAGGCCCTCATTTTTTAACCCCCAGGGAAAAAAGGGATATTGGAATGAAATTTTAAAAAACCCAAATTATTTTAAAAAATTGTTTGCGGGAGGGGGAATTTTTTTTGCGCCAGGGAAATAAAAATTTTAAGCCTTTTTTAAAAAAAATTCGTTTAAAAAAAAAAGTGTAAAAACCAAGACAAGGCCCCTTGGGGTTTTTTGAAAAAAGCCTTTTTAAACGTTGCGGGGCAAATGGTCGCTTTGATTTTTTAAACAAAGATGGTTTATAAAGCAAAAAAGGGGGGAAAAAAAGTTTTTAAAATGAAAAAAACAGGGCAAATTTGGCCGAGATAAAAACAAAAAAAACCCAAAAGGTTAAACCTTTTGTAAAAAAAGAAAAAGCCCAATATTTTTCCCCTTTTGAAAAATTCCCCCCCTTTTTTAACTTTTCCCAAATTTAAAAAATTGAAATAAGCCGAAGGGGAAAAGCGTTACTATTTTTAAAGAGCCCACAAAAAAAAGTTACCCAAAAAAATTTAAAAAGTTACAAATGTAATACCTTTATGGTTTGAGTCCTAAAGGGATATAAACGAAATTCGACACAAAAGTTTCTAATAGAACACTGCGCAATTAAGGGAAATATTTGGGCAGTTATGAATATAAAATGTTCGAACTGACCTAAAGCACTTAGAACCATATTTAGAATGGGGAATAAATTTTTCATGTTCATGAGTGCTTGTAATGTTTCAAATCGGCTTTGTAAAAAAATGAAATTTATCTTTACAAATATTGTGAATCACAAAATACCATGCACGCACGCTCACGCAACATACACACGCACACAAAACAGCGGATTGGATATGAGGAAGGGAAGGGGAGGTGCAAGTGTGTGTTAATTCAGTTAAAAGTAAAAACTCTCTTCTCTCTCCTCTTCCTCCTTCCTTCCTTATTAAAAACGATTGTCTCGCGCAGGGATTTCTCGTGTCTTCCTGTGGTCTCCTTTTTTACTGTAGGGAGGCCCTTCGAGGATGGGCCGGTTTGCACAGGCTTTTATACATCTCTCTCTCTCTCCTCTCATCTAAACTGTTCACTCACCTAACTCTTCTCTCTTTAAGAGCTGCTGACTGTTGTCGTCTGTCTGTCTCCTCACTTCTCTCTCTCTTCTCTCCTCTCTCCCTCATCTCTTCTATCGAATTTGTTCTCTCCATTCATTCATTATTCTTGTTCCTTGCATACTTTGTCTTTAACGTTCAGACGGAAGGCCTCAACTTTTTAGAGCTCCCGTCGGAAGCGAAATTGCGATATGAAATTCTACAATCCCTATTTCTTTTAATAATTCAGTTTGCTGGTTTTTTTTTAATATAAACCTTGTAGACTTAAACAGCGAAGTGTGAAATGTTAAAACCCCACATTGTAAACAAAAATAAACGTCGAAAAATAATCGCCGCTGGGCCATAAAACAGAAAGGAGTTAATTAATCGCTGTAATGTATAACTTAATTAAAAGACCTGCAGGACGTGCGGATTGAACAGAAGTGAAAGGCGCTTTTAGGAACACTAAAGATGTGATATAAACGCAAAGAGGTTAGGCGACAACAAAAATTTCTAAAACTAGACAACGCGCAATCTAGAGGCAAATAATGTAGGCCGGTATGAATAAAAATAGTTCGAAAAAAAACCTGACCTCAAATGCACTTAGAACCATATTTAAGAATGGGAAATAAAATTTGAATTCATAAGCCCTTTTACATATTTTAGCCCCCAAAAAGTTTCAGAAAAGCATTCAACTCTGGCCCTTTACATGTAAGTCTTATGCCGGACGACAATAGTCGGAAAGAAATTGAAATAACGCCGTATGGGAAAAGCAGTACATCCTCCACAGAAGAGAATCAGTTTGAAAGATGCTTCTACAAAATTACAGTTCATTCCGCAAATGAAATTAGGAGACACGTTCACAATGATATTTGAAATTTCTGTCTTAAAAGATGTAAAGAGGGATGGGGTTGTGGGCATTAGTGACGTCCTTCTAAAAGGAATTCTAATTAGCTGGCAAAACTTAGACGTTGAAAAACTTAAAGTTACCGTCGTCATTCTTCACAATGGCGAGGATATTAAGGTCATAACAACAAGCAACAAAATCAATATTAGTCTAAATAGAAACAATCTTACAGAACTGAATTGGATTAATCTTACGCATTTAGGCCTCATAGGGTTTTATTACACTGAACAAGTTTTAACAGAGGACATGATAAAAACAATAACCGGATTAGATTAAGTTCTGTTATAAAACTATGGAGCAGTTAAACTTTATGACAAAAACCCCTCATTGTTCATTGATTTGTGGACAGACTGGTTGTGGAAAAACAATATTTATCCTCGACCTGTTACAAACAGTTTATCGTTATAATTTTGATCATATTGTGATTTTCTGCCCAACACTTAAATGGAACAAAGCATATCATAATAGAAGGTTTATATGGACAGATGATGACATATATTTAGTTAATCCTAGCAATAAACTTAGTGAGTGTCTAGAACAGTTTTATAGACTGTTTGAAGGAACGCAGACACTATTTATTATAGATGACTGTTCGGCAGAAAGAGACATAGTTAAAAGAGAACACTTTGTCAAAACTAGCCTTTAGCGGAAGACATGCTGGAATAAGTGTGTGGATTTTATGCCAAAAATATAACTCAGTTTTAAAAGACTTTAGAGAACAGTTAAAGACTGTAGTTTTATTTCACATGAAAGACAGAGACTCATTTGAAGAATGTTTGCGCGAAAATGATGTTATTGAAAATGACCAGGAAAAACACAGGATAAGCAAAAACTAAAATCTGAAAAGTTTAGTAAATTAGTATTAAAAACGGATAACCCTGCACAGTATGTTTGTTTGTAGATAATCGTTATTTTTTGGTTATTGACGTCTTACTTGTCAGAGAACTATAAAACCTTAATTCTGGGCCACTTTTCGCCCGAAACTGGTTGAGGGCGAAGGTGGCCCAGAATGGAAGGTTTTATAGTTCTCTAAAGGCAAGGTAGATGGTAATAAGTGCAGGTGCCAAGTCATTAATCAGCAATGATTTAGTGCAGGAACAAAATTGTCAAATGTGACTTACTGCATTTTATTCCTGGGGTTCTGAGGTTTTTCATTGGTAGTAAATATGGGTGATTAGTTTGAATGGACGGCGAGCCAGACAACATGGAAGCAGGGACAGATAGCACAAATTTCTGTCGGTTCCGGCCTCAGAAGGCCCGTTTTGTCTTCGGCACCGTGTTGCTAGCTCTGCGGCCCGGTTCATGCCCATCTATCTGGAGGCGCAGTCTGAGAGAGATCAGTGTTCTCTGGTCCGAGTGACTAGCATGGAAGGAGAATAAAAGGGAGAAAACTCCGCTTTGTCCTCTGCGTCTTTTTGACTGGCTGCTGTCTCTTGGCACCTGCACTTAATACCATCTGCCTTGTCTTCGCCTGCACACCCCTACCACTCCACACCATCACATTAAAATGATGATGATGTGAAAATTCCCATCCAGAAATTAAGAAAAGTTATGTTGTCATAGCTCAGCATTTTAAAGTTAAAACAACTGAAGCATATAAGGCTGACCAAGAGTTGTCAGCTGTGCTGTTAAAGCAAGATGAAAGGATGACATCATTGTCAACTGTGCTGTTGGTGCAAGATGAAAGAATGACATCATTGTCAACTGTGCTGTTGGTGCAAGATGAAAGAATGACATCATTGTCAACTGTGCTGTTGGTGCAAGATGAAAGGATGACATCATTGTCAACTGTGCTGTTGGTGCAAGATGAAAGAATGACATCAGTTAATGTCAAGGCATCCATATCACGAGCGATAGCAGCGCTGCTGGTGGTAGGTAGCTTGTGCAACAGTACTGCTTCCAATATTCAGTGTTGCTCACAGCTACTACCACCACCTGCGTAACTGTCTCTGGACAGTCTGGTGGTGTGGCCACCTTCACAGTAACTTATGTTGTTCTACCCATTCCGCAGCTATCGCTGTTTAATAAAACTGCTTTAGGTGTGACCACCCATCACTCAAAGCTCAAAGCTAAGTCATCCACCCCACAGTGCTTCACGGCGCATCTCATAGAGTGACTGAAGCCTAGAAAGGATACTGATGTGACACGATCATATCACTTGTACTGTGTCTTGGTTTGTTTCAGGGTCTGTAATCTGCAGAGACATGATCATATCATTTGTACTGTGTCTGGGTTTGTTTCAGAGTCTATAATCTGCAGGGACATGATCATATCATTTGTACTGTGTCTTGGTTTGTTTCAGGGTCTGTAATCTGCAGGGACATGATCATATCATTTGTACTGTGTCTGGGTTTGTTTCAGGGTCTAGGGATATGATCATATCATTTGTACTGTGTCTGGGTTTGTTTCAGGGTCTATAATCTGCCCCTGCCTACCGGTGACGCACCATGTCTTCAAGAAGGAAGAGGAAGAAGCCACTGCCTGATTGGCTGGGAGAGTCGTACAGTTCTTCCAACAAGAACGGGGATGAAGAAGAGACAACCACAGGGCAGCCAGCCTCTAAACCGAAAGATCTGTCACAGTCAGCAGGCGCTAACAGCCCTCAGTACACTCCTGGGGGCTGGATCAGCCATAAAACTTACCACCCCTATCTCCTTGACACAGGCAACAGACTGCCGTACAGGCGAGCTAAACCCGGTGATAAATCCACCAGAGAGGAGTCCATGTCTGCAGAAGAGATTATCCGTCTGTCTTTACCCCTGCTGAAGTTTGATGGGTCGCTGGTGTACTCCCACAACCGGTCAGACTGCTCCGTGCTCTGTGAGGAGCTGATGTCCTCGCTGTGTGCAGAGGATGTTTGGCATGTTGGGTTAGACATGGAATGGCCCGTGGAGTACCGGCCAGGTGCCCCAAACAAAGTGGCCTTGATCCAGCTTTGCACTCAGGGAGACAGGTGCTACCTTTTCCACATTGCTCCCATGGGGACTCTTCCAAAAGCATTGAAGGACTTGCTGTCTCACGGTCAGATCATCAAGTATGGGATCAACATCGAAGGAGACTTTTGGAAACTGGAGCGCGACTTTGATATCCAGGTCAGGGAGATATTTCGAGATTCTGTGACAGATCTAGGAAAGCTTGCGAACGCCAAGCTGAAATCAACAGAGAGGTGGACTTTGGATGGTTTGACCAGAAACGTCCTACGCAAGCGTTTGAACAAGGAACAAACAGTGCGTTGCGGAAGGTGGGACACTTACCCTTTGTCTGAAGAACAGCTTCAGTATGCTGCAGCTGATGCCTATGCCAGCTTTTTATTGGCAAATCGCTTGAAAGACAAGTGAAAGGTGGGGACATGACCAGTGCATCAGTTGGAACAATGAAGGAAGCAGGTGTGTGGTTGTTTGTGATGAAGAGAGTTACAGTTGTTCAGTTTCCTCCCAGAATCGAAATATATTTTTAAAAAATGAATGTCAATGAAAAAGCTCACATATGCAAATATTAGCTGAAAACTCGATTTACTCTTGGACTTGGAACTTCTTGCTTTTATAAGTTTAAGACATAAAAAGAGAATCCCCGGACCACAAGCTGCAAGTTTGCTGGTCAGATCATTACCCTGGTATTATTACTGAATGAGGGATGTTTACAAATAGAAGCAAAATTGGGGTTCATATCTCACATACACGTACTGTTTGGTTGTGTTTCAAGAAAAAGAAAAAGAAAAGAAAAAAGTAAAGACTTGACTTTCTTGATCCTAACAATTTCTGCAGTAAAAAGCATCTTGAAAAAAAATGCACATTATGTGTTGTATTTTGTTCAATGTCATATTATTGACAGATTTTTTTACATTTGTGTACACAACTGCATATTAATGTGGTGTTATTGTGCACCACGGTTTTGGTTCCAAAAAACACGAATTTACCCATTATCATAAATCATGATAGAGTCATCAACATGTTGTAGGAGTGTGTGTAGTATGTATGTGTGTGCGTGCGCATTTGTGTGTGTGTGTGCATGTATGTGTGCGTGTGTGTGTGCATGCATGTGTGTGTGTGTGTGTGTGTGTGTGTGTGTGTGTGTGTGTGTTTGAGTCAGGGCTCTTGCTGTACAAATTGTTCCCCTTCCTTTGTGAAAAATCTGCGCCGCAAACTTGTTCATCTCAGTCACTCTCATTGACTCTTTCTAAAAGTTTCTTTTTAAGAAATTTTATTTCGTCCTTCTTTACTGTCGTCTGCTGGATTTCTGCCTGCGTGGATCATTCTCCTTTGAAATTGAAAAGTTATTGATAACGCACCACCCAAAAAAGAAAGTAGACAAAAGAATCACAAGACAAAACACGACGCGTTTCGACCTCTTAGGTCTTCTTCAGGAAAGATACACAACACACAGGACAACGAAAATGAATGAGCAATCACTTGTCTTCATCCAGTTGGGCGCAAGATGGGCGTTGAAATTCAGCCCCCATCTTGCGCTGAATGGGATGAAGATAAGTGATTACTTGTTCATTGTTGTTGTCCTGAACAGCCCTGATGTGGCCCTCTGCGGTCGGCTGGGCTATAAGCAACATTATCTTATCTTATCTTGTTGTCCTGAGGGTTGTGTGTCATGCCTGAAGAAGACCTAAGATGTCGAAATGCATCACGTTTTGTCTTGTGATTCGTTTGTCTACGGTTTTTTTTGGCAGTGCGTTATCAATAACTTTTCAAATTTGTTTAGATTTCTGATCTGGTCTTACTTTACGACCAGATCATTCTCCTTTGGTCTGGAAACTCTTTACACTTTTTTTCCCCACAAAATATGACTTGCCAGTTGTATTTTGTGTGCGTGTTTGTCCTTTGTAGTTATGACTATGCTTATCTATGTCTGTGATTAGACAAATACACGAAATGCTGATTAAGGAATTGAAATTGTCATTTTATCACCATAATAAGCAGTAGTAGCAGTAGTAGTAATAATAGTAATTGTGATAATCACAGTAGTAACATGGTGATGATGTTGATAATGATGATGATGATGATGAATGTGATCATTATGATGATCATCATGATGCTTAAATGTTTGTAATTCGTGTTTTTGTTTAGGAATGAAATGTGATTCTTTATAAAATAAAAAAAGTATAACATGCCAGCTTTGTTTTGTTTGTTTGTTTGTAAATCCAGCGACTAGGTAGTGAGAAGTGTAGCACTGTCCACAGTGGACACTGTTTGTAAATCCAGCGACTAGGTAGTGAGAAGTGTAGCACTGTCCACAGTGGACACTGTTTGTAAATCCAGCGACTAGGTAGTGAGAAGTGTAGCACTGTCCACAGTGGACACTGTAAATCCAGTGACTAGGTAGTGAGAAGTGTAGCACTGTTCACAGTGGACACTGTTTGTAAATCCAGCGACTAGGTAGTGAGAAGTGTAGCACTGTGCAGAGTGGACACTGTAAATCCAGCGACTAGGTAGTGAGAAGTGTAGCACTGTCCACAGTGGACACTGTAAATCCAGCGACTAGGTAGTGAGAAGTGTAGCACTGTGCAGAGTGGACACTGTAAATCCAGTGACTAGGTAGTGAGAAGTGTAGCACTGTGCAGAGTGGACACTGTTTGTTTGTAAATCCAGCGACTAGGTAGTGAGAAGTGTAGCACTGTCCACAGTGGACACTGTTTGTAAATCCAGCGACTAGGTAGTGAGAAGTGTAGCACTGTCCACAGTGGACACTGTTTGTAAATCCAGCGACTAGGTAGTGAGAAGTGTAGCACTGTCCACAGTGGACACTGTAAATCCAGCGACTAGGTAGTGAGAAGTGTAGCACTGTCCACAGTGGACAGTTTGTAAATCCAGCAACTAGGTAGTGAGAAGTGTAGCACTGTCCACAGTGGACACTGTAAATCCAGCGACTAGGTAGTGAGAAGTGTAGCACTGTCCACAGTGGACACTGTTTGTAAATCCAGCGACTAGGTAGTGAGAAGTGTAGCACTGTCCACAGTGGACACTGTAAATCCAGCGACTAGGTAGTGAGAAGTGTAGCACTGTCCACAGTGGACACTGTTTGTAAATCCAGCGACTAGGTAGTGAGAAGTGTAGCACTGTGCAGAGTGGACACTGTAAATCCAGCGACTAGGTAGTGAGAAGTGTAGCACTGTCCACAGTGGACACTGTTTGTAAATCCAGCGACTAGGTAGTGAGAAGTGTAGCACTGTGCAGAGTGGACACTGTAAATCCAGCGACTAGGTAGTGAGAAGTGTAGCACTGTCCACAGTGGACACTGTAAATCCAGCGACTAGGTAGTGAGAAGTGTAGCACTGTCCACAGTGGACACTAGTTGTCTTTTCAGCAGTGTCTGTTTGCTCACATAACTAAAGTTGTATTTTTCGTTACATTTGAAATGTTTTTCATTAATTAGGATCGGAGAGAGAGAAATGAAGTGGAATTGCTGGCTCTCTCTGCAAGCACAGCCTGGTCTTGTCGGCCTTTAGGATGTCAGCCGTTCAGCAGTCTTGTCATTAATTGTTTTTGGTGTTTGTTTCTCTTTCAAGATGTCATTTTATGACTTTGATAGGACTGAAAAGGCTCTATGTGGTGTGCTTGGCTGTGAATATGGTGGAAAAAAAAAGGGGGGTCAAAACTATACTTAACAATATCGTGTCTTATTCACGTAAGAATTGCGCATATTCATTGGGGTTGGCTTGTTACTTTCAACGTTCTGTATTAACCCTTACAGTGGTTATTTAACAACGTACTATTAAGTATGTTGTCTGATGAATTTCTAGAAAGAAAGTTTGAAATGAATAGTTTCGTTTGTATAATATGCATAACTTTTCAACAGTTAGTATTTGAAAATGACATGCAGAATAAAAATTGTTAGTAATTGAATAAACAATAATATAAAACAATACCGGTGTGCTTGTGAGTATGATTTTTTGTTTTCGGTCTGATTTCCAATGTCCCCTCTGTGATATTATTACCAAGCTATTTAATCCAGCTGTCCCATGCAGCAACCACTTCTCAGTTTTGTCCCAAAATAGCCAAGCTTCAGTCCTGAAACGCATGGGTCCATGGAGACCCCTGACATAGAGTGCACAAAATTTGAGGTGACATAATGGCAAAGGTTTTAGATGGATGGAACTCAACTGTGTGATTGCAGTCTTCCCAGTTTGTACTCACAGGATATTCAACAGGCGGTGGGCGCTGGAAACTACTGTAAAGGTATCAAATCAAAGGTAGGCTGTCACAAAAGATCACCTTTCATGAATGCCAGGATGGGGGCCGGAATAGCTCAGTTGGTTAAGCGCCGGACTCGTGATCCTGGGGTTACGGGTTCGTATTTCGGTACAGGGGGATTTTTCCCTCGGAGTTAACATTGGTTCTGACTCCATTCCCCATACAGTCCTTCGAATGAGACTATAATCCGAGGTTCCGTGTGTGAACGCACGCACAACATCTTGCACACACGTAAAATCCCATCACCAACTTTCGGAAGAGAAGGCTAGTTTGGCCATTGGTATGGATGACACGTTACACATGGCATGCACCTTCCCTGAAGATGGAGTATGGCTGCCTTAATGGTGGGATAAAAAACGGTCATACACACAAAACTCCACTGCCTGTCTATACAGGCAGTGTCCGCAGGAGTATCAGCCTGCGTACGCAGAAAGAAGGAAAGAAATGAATGCCAGGATTACTGGGTGGCCAGAATACAGGCATCGGAACCATCAGACCTTGCCCCTGAATGATTCATCCTGGAAGACATTGTATGAATTCATTATTGCCCATGCGCCCATCTTCTGTCCGAAAGTCATGTGTGTCCAATGAAAAAATAAAGGTTAACAAGAACATGAAACAAAATTGAATCCTTTGTGTATGATATGAGTGTGAGCACATGGATTTTAAAAAAATATAATCAGTCCCTAAAAGAAGTGTAGGTGTGAGCATACCACACTGTAAAGAAGCAAACACACTTCAATTTTTCTATAACAAGTATGGGTGTGTGCACACCCACATCATTCAGAAATGAAGGATGACACTGCCCAGTATTAACAGTTCATGGGTGAATGCACGTCCAAATAGTAAATAACAGATTCTTTTGCTTTTGTGCAGAAAAGGTTAAAAACAAATTGTTGCACACAGGACAATACAAAAAAATGTACAGACATTCACACGTGTGCCCAAACACACATATGCATATGTGCACAAACACACACACACACACACACACACACACACACGCACGCACGCACGCACGCATGCGCGCGCACACACACACACACACGCACAACACACACACACACACACACACACACACACACACACACACACACACACACACACACACCACATACACATGGCAAAAGGGTGTAAAGAAGAAAACCATGCAAACACAAAGAAAAGTAGTTTTTTGTGCCTATCTACATGTCAGTTGGTTCTGCAAGCCTGGTTCTGTCATTTTGCAACAAATGTTTTTCAAACTGACCCATGTGCACAGTCTGGTATAAAATGATGGTTGTGTGTAACACGTCTGGCAGTTTTTGAAAGAAAGTTTTCTGTGACCTATTAAATGAACTGGCAATAAAGAATACTTTAGTTCTCTGCATGTTGTGGAGTGCGAAATACTTAAAATTGAATATGCGTATTTGTGTCCATGTGTGTGTGTGTGTGTGTGTGTGTGTGTGTGCATGAATCTTTACAAGCATGCTTGCATACGTGCATGCATGATGCATGCATGTGTATGTGTGTGTGTGTGTATTCTCCATTTTATATGTGCACAAGTGAAATTGTTGTGCTATTATCATTATACACAGTTTCAAAAAGCAGAATGCTGACCATACAATGCATGAAAATAAAAATCAGTAAAATTCATAGTTGTATTAATCCCACTGGGGAAACTGTACCATTATGACTTTAAGCGAGCATCGTTTGATGGTGTTTCTGAATACATTGATGGTAAATAAAGCATGATGACTTTAAGCCAGCATCGTTTGATGGTGTTTCTGAATACATTGATGGTAAATAAAGCATGATGACTTTAAGCCAGCATCGTTTGATGGTGTTTCTGAATACATTGATGGTAAATAAAGCATGATGACTTTAAGCCAGCATCATTTGATGGTGTTTCTGAATATATTGATGGTAAATAAGGCATGATGACTTTAAGCCAGCATCATTTGATGGTGTTTCTGAATACATTGATGGTAAATAAAGCATGATGACTTTAAGCCAGCATCGTTTCATGGTGTTTCTGAATACATTGATGGTAAATAAAGCATGATGATTTTAAGCGAGCATCGTTTGATGGTGTTTCTGAATATATTGATGGTAAATAAAGCATGATGACTTTAAGCCAGCATCGTTTGATGGTGTTTCTGAATACATGGATTGTAAATAAAGCATGATGACTTTAAGCGAACATCATTTGGTGGTATTTCTGAATACATTAAATTGTAAATAAAGCACAATTGATTCTGACAAGGAGTTACTTGAACGTATTCATGTACACCTCAAAATCTAAAGAAGATCAATGTCAAATTCATGTACTATAGCTCACAAATTTTAAACAACCAAAAAACGATTGGGAAAATTGTCGAAAGAAAAACTCAAACAACAAAGCAATGACAATAAATATTATGTCAGTTGATTTTTCTTATATAACAGAAAAGAAATATGTTCTTTTTATTGTTTTTGAAACACATTGAAATAAACAATAAAGTAAACAAAGAAAACTTTTTTTTTCTTTTATCACAAACCTTTCTCTTCCCACAGATGAGAACATAAGAATGGCAGTGCATCGTTGAACCCCGACCACCCTCCTTGTTTAGGACAATACAGGTGTACGATACTTTGGAGACATTCAGAATGAGCATTACTAACAAGCCAGTGTATGCAAATGTTTCTGTTCTTTTTATTTTTTTCATCCCTTCCCCCCCCCCCCCCCCCCCCCCCCTCCCCCCCAACCCCAAGCACATTTGTCCCCACCGTACTCTGTTTTCGTTAATTTCAGCGTCGATTTCATCAAGGAGGTGTCACTGTATGTGGACTAGTCCATTTACACAACACCACCTTACCTCTAAGTTTTGGGACCACATTGCACATGATTTATAGCTGATGGATAATAAAAAAGACAAGGTCCTCATGTATACAGCTTAGCAGATGTCTGACTTCCGCATCAGCTTAAGGCACTGGTCAGACCTTAGATACCTACCTAATCTTGTCTGCACCACAATTGTATGTGTGGGTTTGCTTGAGTGTGCATGGATGTGTGACATATGTGTGCATGGATGTGTGTATATGTGTGCATGGATATGTGTATATGTGTGCATGAATGTGTGTATGGATGTGTGTATATGTGTGCATGGATGTGTGTATATGTGTGTATGGATGTGTGTATATGTGTGCATGGATGTGTGTATATGTGTGCATGGATGTGTGTATATGTGTGCATGGATGTGTGTATATGTGTGCATGGATGTGTGTATATGTGTGCATGGATGTGTGTATATGTGTGTATATGTGTGCATGATGGATGGGCAAGGGTCCACGAGTGTGTACTGGTCTATGCAGTATGCATGTGCAAATGCATGTATGTGTGCATGCGTATGCATGTGCTTAATCTGTTGGCTTGTTTGAGCATGCTCCTGCATGCATGCATGGGTGCATGTGTGTGTACATATATTGTAAATATATGTGCCTGTGTATGGGGGCGTAAACGCGTATGTGTGTGTGTGTGTGAGTTTGTGCACATATGTCTGTGCACATAAGCGTATGTGTGCTTGTTTGTGTGTGCGAGTATGCATGTGCATTTGTGTTTGTGTGTGGGGTGTGTTGTGTGTGTGTGTGTGTGTGTGTGTTCTTGTGGGAAATAAATATTCAAAGATGACACACACTTATCATTGATTAATAACACCAACAACAATAGGGATAATGATGACGAATTCTGACATCAAAATGATAATAATAACAATAAAAGTAATAACAACAGTAATGAAAAAGACTTAGGGCTTTATGAAAAGAAAAAAAAATGAAATGAAAGAAAGAAAGAAAATGAAAGCACTGAAGTGGTGATATGTCTGTACATTAATTATCTTTTTTTCTGTTAGAAAAGATGAAATGGAACTTATTATTCTTTCCCCCTTTCAGATAAAACAAACATACAAACAAACAAAGGTAGCAAGCTAGAAATATTAAAGTTTCTTTCATTTTGTATGAATGCATGTTTTGGTTGACTTTTACAAGCGAGGGGTCCCCTCAGAAAATGGAACTTAGTATTATTTCTCCCTTTCAACTGAACTTGAACTTGAACTTTAGGGCGTAGTAAGCCTCGCGGCTTTTTCGATGCCCTAGTCTTACTTGTTTTCTTTAGATTTTTTTTCCAGTATGGATTGCGCATTTTTATATTTTGTGACAATGGTCACGCATCATATTTGAACTTTTTGTCTATAATACTGTTTTCTTTTTCCAGAAGGTCTTTAAATAGATTAATGTTTTTTTGCAGTTTTTGCTTCTTTTGTTAATTTGTTCCAACTCGGAGCAATCCTTTCAACAACAAAAAAGCAAACAAACATGCAAGCAAACAAACGTAGCAAGCTAGAAATGTAAACACTTTCTTTCATTTTGTATGAATGCGCATTTTGGTTGACTTTTACAAATGGGTAAAAAGTCTAGTGTACTTATTATCGTCTTTTTACAGCAACGACGGGGAACGGAAGTAGATATAGCTTAGCAACGACGCCATTTTGTTTAGACGCACTTTGTGTAGACTTGAAGCCGAAGGTGAAAGAGGTAAGCTGAGTGGCATTTGACAGAATAATGTAATCAAGAATTCATTGAAAATTGTCCAATAACAGTCATCCCTTCTAGATGATAGTCTGTTATCTGAGAACGTTATGTCAGTGCTGCAGTAAGGTGCAGCGGTGAACTTAAGATTGTCCAATGTCGTCGATGAAATTGTTTTGGAATTATGCCAGAAGTTGTTTTAGTTGCAATAAATATATTTTCAGATTACTTCAATTCCATTAGTATTATTATAATTCATTGTATACACGATAGTCTATGAATATGTCAAATATGTTAGGAAAAGGCAAACTCAATATTTCTGATAAAGTTAGCATTCTGGTCACAGTCATAATGAAGCTATGACTTATATCAGTACAGTGTATAATATTTGTAATTGTGTGCTGTCAGTGTGTGTGTGTGTGTGTGTGTGTGTGTGTGTGTGAAAACAGAACTGCAAAATTATAAATGTGTTAGGGGAAATCAGTTTACATAATGCTAGTTCATTTGAAATGTACAAACACATATTCTCTCTCTCTCTCTCTCTCTCTCTCTCTCTCTCTCTCTCTCTCTCTCTCTCTCTCTCTTCCTCACACACACACACACACACGCACGCACGCACGCACGCACGCACGCACGCACGCGCGCGCGCGCGCGCACACACACACACACACACACACACACACACACACACACACACACACACACATTCCCTATCGCTCTCTTGACAATTCCATTCCATCTCGCCCTCCTGCTCTCAAGTCTCTCTCTCTCTCTCTCTCTCTCTCTCTCTCTCTCTCTCTCTCTCTCTCTCTCTCTCTCTTTTCACACACACACACACAACCACACACACACACACACACACATACACACAAACTACACCACAACACCACACAACACACACACACACACACACACACACCAACACATGCGTGCGCGCGACACACACACACACACAAACACACACACCACACACACACCACATGCACGCGTTGCCCCACACACACCACACACACACACACACACACACACACCACACACACACGCAAGTACTTTTTTAATATATTCCAAAAAGAAGAAAACCGTTACCCTTTAGAAAAACGGCTTATAACGGGGTAAACGAAAACATCGGGCATCATCCGTGGCTAATAACATACCTCTAATTTTCACAAAGATGGCTGAGTACTTTTGAGAATTCCATAAAGAAGAAAAAGCGTTACGGCCGTTGCAGTCGTTAGAAAACGGCTGTAACGGTAAACTAAAACGTCAGGCACACCCTTGACCCCATAATGAACATACTTACAAATTTTTTCAGAAAAGACGCCCCGTAGTTTTGTCTGGAGCGAGTGGAACACATTTTGACAGGGAACAAACGACAGACAGACCACACACAGACAAGATTTCTTCTTTCCCATTAAAGAAAACTTCCCTGTTCTTTAAGAGCTGGGAGGTACAAAAAACCGATGAAAATTCAAAGAACTTTTCATACAAAAATGCTCCTCTACTTTGGTAGGCCTATGTTGTGTCCAAAAGAGACGACAGAAAAAGGAAGGATGAAACAAGATGCAGAGCATATAAACGTACTCCCAGTTTATCCTGAAGCGTTGAGATATTCCATAAAGAGGAAAACCGTTCTTGGAGGTGTAACCGTTAGTAATGGCTTTTTCCGGTAAACATCGGCCATCGTCTGTGACCTATAATGAACATATTACAATTTTCAGAAAGATCGGCCAAGAACTTTCTAAGTTTCCATAAAGAAGAAAACATTATGGGCCGTTAGTAATGGCTTAAAACGGTAAACTTAAACACGGGCATCATCGTGACCATAATGAACATACTACAAATTTTCAGAATTTCGGCACGTATTTCTAAAAATATTCCATAAAGAAGAAAAACTGTTACAGGCCGTTACAGCCTTTTAGAACGGCTATAACGGTAAACTAAAAAAATCGGCATCATCGTGACCCATATGAACATACTTGCTAATGTTCAAAAAAGATCGGCCAAGTAAATTCTGAAAATATTCCATAAAGAAAAAAAAAGTTAAGGCCGTTACAGCCGTTAGAAAAGACTATAAACGGTAAAACTAAAACTCTGGCATCATCGGTGACCGATAATGAACATCCCTGGATTTTCACAAAGATGGCCAAGTACTTTCTAGATATTCCATGAAGAAAAGCAACCGTTAAGGCTGTTACAGCCGTTTGTAATGGTTTATAACGGTAAACTAAAACATCGGGCATTATTCGGACCCATAATGAACAAAAAACTGCTTATGTTAACAAAGATCACCCAAAGTACTTTCGAGATATTCTAAAAAGAAGAAAAAGCGTTTACAGGCCGTTACAGCCGTTAGTAACGTTATACAAAAATATCGGGCATTAATTTGGGGAAAACCATAATGAACTTTACCTACAAATTTCGAAAGATCGGCCAGTGCTTTCTGAGTTTTCATAAGAAGAAAACCATTACAGGCGTTACCGCCGTTAGTAAGGTTAACGGGGTAACTAAAAATCAGGCTCATCCGAGACCCATATGAACATACTGTAATTTTCACAAAGATGGAAGTACTTTCTGAGATATTCTATAAAGAAGAAAAGGTGTTACGGGGCCGTTACAGCTGTTGTAACGGCGTAACGGTAAACTAAAACATCCGGGCTCACTGTGCCCAAAAGGTGAAATATCTATAATTTTCAGAAAGATCGGCAAGTACTTTTGAGATTTCCATAAAAAAGAAAAACCGTTACAGGCTGTTACAGCCTTAGTAGGCTGTAACAGGAAAAACCCAAAACATCGGCATCATCGTTACCCATAATAAACATACCTGCTAATTTTCACAAAGATCAGCCAAGTTTTTCTGAGATATTCCTTGGAGAAGAAAAATTTTTAACAGGCCCTTCCAGCCATTTGTAACGGCTGTACAGTAAACTAAAACATGGGCTTTATCCGGGGACCCTAGTAAATACCAACAAATTTCAGAAAGATGGGCCCCAGTAGTTTTGTCTGGAGCAGTGGAACCCATTTTGACCACGGAAACACAGAAGACAGGACAGACACACACAGACACCACAGACAGCATTTTTTTGTTCCCATTCTAAAGTATCCTGTTTTTTAAAAACTGGGGTACAAAACAACACTCAAAAGTCATGCGGGTAAGCAACAATGTGTTCAGTAATATCTTTCAGTCTAAAAGAAAAATAACAGCATTGTCCATTCCCTCAACAGGACAAAAAAGCATGTCGCGGCGCACACCGAGTTCACGGGCTCCCCAATTTCTTGCAACCGAACGCAAACAGCCTTCCTCCAAGATGACCAGTTGCGGAAGAAGTCCCCAGAAATCAAACAGCGGGGTTTCTACTCTGACATCATCACCAGCGATGCTGTTCCGGGAGGCAGTTCCAAGGTGATCTATCAGATGGTGTCATTCACTGTATGGTAGGACACCACTTTCCCCAAAAAGAAAGGGTGAAGTGCTCAATTTTCAGTCGTGATTTTCGTTATGAAATTCAGGATAACCAGCTGCAAAACCCGCTGAACAATTATATTTGTTTTAACTGAAATTTTGTACATTTGATGTGGTTATAGGGGTAATTGATTTCTAAATAGATTTTGAGTGTACATGTATAATCTCTTTAGATTTCTGCTCTTTTCGTTGCATTTTTGAAGCACTTTTTGTTTTTTTGTTTCTTTACTTATTTAAAGTGTTGGCTGCATTTTTTTCTCCTGTCTGTCTGTCGCTCTCTTTCTTGTCTCTCTCTCTGTCTGTCTGTCTGCCTCTCTTTCTTGTCTCTCTCTCTGTCTGTCTGTCTGCCTCTCTTTCTTGTCTCTCTCTCGGGTCTGTCTGTCTGCCTCTCTTTCTTGTCTCTCTCTCTGTCTGTCTGTCTGCCTCTCTTTCTTGTCTCTCTCTTTTCTGTCTGTTCTGCCTCTCTTTCTTGTCTCTCTCTTGTCTGTCTGTCCTGCCTCTCTTTCTTGTCTCTCTCTCTGTCTGTCTGTCTGCCTCTCTTTCTTGTCTCTCTCTCTGTCTGTCTTCTGCCTCTCTTTCTTGTCTCTCTCTCTGTCTGTCTGTCTGCCTCTCTTTCTTGTCTCTTTCTCTGTCTGTCTGTCTGCCTCTCTTTCTTGTCTCCTCTCTCTGTCTGTCTGTCTGCCTCTCTTTCTTGTCTCTCTCTCTGTCTGTCTGTCTGCCTCTCTTTCTTGTCTCTTTCTCTGTCTGTCTGTCTGCCTCTCTTTCTGTCTCTCTCTCTGTCTGTCTGTCTCCCTTTCTCTTCTTGTCTCTTTCTCTGTCTGTCTGTCTGCCTCTCTTTCTTGTCTCTCTCTCTGTCTGTCTGTCTGCCTCTCTTTTTTGTCTCTTTCTTCTGTCTGCCCTGTCTGCCTTCTTTTCTTGTCTCTCTCTCTGTCTTCTGTCTGCCTCTCTTTCTTGTCTCTCTCTCTGTCTGTCTGTCTGCCTCTCTTTTGTCTCTCTCTCTGTCTGTCTGTCTGCCTCTCTTTCTTGTCTCTCTCTCTGTCTGTCTGTCTGCCTCTCTTTCTTGTCTCTCTCTCTGTCTGTCTGTCTCCCCTCTCTTTCTTGTCTCTCTCTCTGTCTGCCCTGTCTGCCTCTCTTTTTTGTCTCTCTCTCTGTCTGTCTGTCTGCCCCCTCTTTCTTGTCCTTTCTCTGTCTGTCGGTCTGCCTCTCTTTCTTGTCTCCCCTCTCTGTCTGTCTGTCTGCCTCTCTTTCTTGTCTCTCTCTCTGTCTGTCTGTCTGCCTCTCTTTCTTGTCTCTTTCTCTGTCTGTCTGTCTGCCTCTCTTTCTTGTCTCTCTCTCTTGTCTGTCTTCTGCCTCTCTTTCTTGTCTTTTCTCTGTCTGTCTGTCTGCCTCTTTTTCTTGTCTCTCTCTCTGTCTGTCTGTTGCCTCTCTTTCTTGTCTCTTTCTCTGTCTGTCTGTCTGCCTCTCTTTCTTGTCTCTCTCTCTGTTGCTGTCTGCCTCTTTTTCTTGTCTCTCTCTCTGTCTGTCTGTCTGCCTCTCTTTCTTGTCTCTCTCTCTGTCTGTCTGTCTGCCTCTCTTTTTGTCTCTCTCCCCTGTCTGTCTGTCTCCCTCTCTTTCTTGTCTCTCTCTCTGTCTGTCTGTCTGCCTCTCTTTCTTGTCTCTCTCTCTGTCTCTGTTTCTGTCTCTGTCTTTTCCTCTCCATCTCTCTTTCTTTGTCTTTATCTTTTTCAGTTTCTTTGCATTTATAGTGTTGTGTGTGTGTGTGTGTTGTGGTGTGTGTGTGGTTTTGAGAGAGGAGAGAGAGAGAGAGAGAGAGGGGAGAGAGGGGAGAGAGAGAGAGAGAGAGAAAAGACAGAGAGAGAGAGGACAGAGAGAGAGATAGCGTTGTACACTTAGGTGTTTTCTGTGTAGATGCATGCTTCACCTGTCTTACATCCAGACCTGTTCCATTTGGTTGTTGTTCATGTTTCCAGCCCAAATTTGGCAGGGACCACTGACCGCACAGGACACGCCCCTGGACAGTGGCCAAAGGAAACACA
>CM031607.1:96663803-96676303 GCA_018398815.1 Conus ventricosus
TCCCTCCTTACCTCCCTCTCCACATTTTTGACAATGACGAAAAAGACATCCGCACGCCTGAGGAGTGGATTGCCATGGGGCAGACCAACGGCATCCGAAAACCCGTGCCTGGTGTCGCTCTCTTGCCCGTCACCGAGGATGAGACCATGGGAGGTGAGTGAGTTGAAATGGTCTGAAAAATTACAGAAGAGTGCAGGTCTTCAAATGAATATGCCAAAGGTTTGGTTAACCTTTTCACTACCATTCTGCCCAATAATTCATGTCTGCTGTAACCAGTTAACTCCCATTCCATCCTGTTCCACCCATCCAGGACGATCCTCCATTTTGTTGCTGTATGGATTGCCGAAGAAATTTTGTTAATTGTTGAAATGCACTGTTTTGAGGACAGTGGCTCTTGCATCCATTTACAGAATTAAAGTCCGAAAAGTTTGATGAAAAATTTCAGCTTGTTTGAGATGTGACTATGTGCGACAGTTATTGGTGGCTGTTGATTCAACGCAATTGTAGACAAATTGGCGGCACATATGTTTGCATTACATATGTTATGTTCATGTGATTTTATCATATTATTGAATGTTAGATTAAGGAAAATGTGGAACTTGTAAACAAATTTGTAAACCACTCTAGAAGTTTTGAAATCAGTGGTGAACAAATTAATGTGTTTAAGGTCAATATCGTAATACTTTCATTTACATACACTTTTGTGTCTGTTCCCTTTTTCTCTCTCTTATTCTTGTTTCTTTCTACCCCTTTTTACTCATATAATTGTAAAAGACGTGTAATCTGTCGGTCATACAACCATGACTGAAAAGAGAGAAATGAAAGGTAAAGATTGAGAGAAACTAACTGTACACACATGTTTTATACTTTATTGTATATTATACTGCATTGTGTTATGTACATCATTATGCAGCCATACAAGATTAATGCATGCATTCACAGTTGTATGTCTATGGTTTTGTTTGTGTTGTTTGATGGGTGTTGTTTGTTTGTGTTTTTTGTCAGGTCTTTGATTTTGATTTTTTTTTTTCTCATGAAAATGTTTAAGGAAAAAAATTCACTGAAACAACTGGAGAATTCTATAATTGCGGCCATGCTGAGGTTGTTTTTTCTCATCATTTCAAAGCCTTGTCTGTTTTCTACGATGGCAGATGAGTCGCCTGGAGTGACGTATGACTGGTATGAGGTGGGTGCACTGGACTATGACCCCAAGACAAAGGAGTACTTTGTACAGAAGGTCAACGGAGCTGGGCGTGTGGTCGACGCAGACGGTCAGCCTGTGGTCAACGGGGGATTTGACAAAGACGGTGGGTAGTGTGTGAGTATGTCTAGTGTGTGTGTTTGTGTGAGTATGTGTAGTGTGTGTGTGTGTGTGTGTGTGTGTGTGTGTGTGTGTGTGTGTGTGTGTGTGTGTGTGTGTGTGTGTAACACCACCACCACCCTCCTGTTACACCATGGGGACCATGGACCCTCCCAGATGCATGAGGATATTGTTACCACAGCATGATGGACAGTAACAGCCGTCCACCTGCCCCAAGTTATTGTTGCCACAGCATGATGGACAGTAACAGCCGTCCACCTGCCCCAAGTTGTCAGTGATTTGTGTCAGATATAGAGTCAATGTTACAAACTGCCCACACGGTAAGAGCACAATATTTTCCAAAATTCCAACGCAAAGAAATAACAAGAATGGGACTACTAAAGGTAGTTTACAATACACTTACCTGTCCAAACAAATGTCTTTACCTTCTTGACTTGGAACATTGCCATATTATCAGTGTGTGTGTAAGAGGGAGTGGGGGTTGGGGGGGGGGGGGGGGAGGGGAGCCATAATAAGCAGCATTTGAGTGATACCAAAAAACAAAACAAAATCAGAAACAAAACAAAAATTCTTTTGCATAACTTGAATGTGATGACTTTGGAAACACCAGAGGAAAGGGCAGTGTCCCCTGGAATTGGAAGCCATGAGTCAGCATTTTGTGCTGTGATAAGTGTGCCTGTGCAGGCAACATTTGCCATCTGGCTCCCTGTGGGGATACCGGGGGGTCTTTGGTACAAATAGTTCCCCTCCTTCTGGACATTCTGTGCTAGTAACGTCCCCTTTTCCTTTCGCTCTCAGTAACTCTGTCTCCTCCTTTTGCTGTACTGTCGTCTACTGTCTTTTTTGTCTACCATATCTTTTATCTGTCTTTTTCCACAACCTCTTCCTGCAAATTTCTGCACTCAACGAAGTCAGAGTGAACTGACTATACTCTCGAGTATAGTGTGAGTATCCCAACAGGGTTAAAACGAGTTCACACCCGCTACCAGGTACTGGAATGCTGAAGAAGAAGAAGAAGAAGAAGCCATCTGGCTCACGTTGGAGAGAAGCAGATTGTTGGGCTGTTTGACAGATGAACTCCTTTCATGGCATGCTCCTATCTGGCTGAATCCATGCCTCACATTGTGTGTCATGACCCCTGTCTGGCTGAATCCATGCCTGGCATTGTGGGTCATGACCCCTATCTGGCTGAATCCATGCCTGGCATTGTGTGTCATGACCCCTATCTGGCTGAATCCATGCCTCAGATTGTGTGTCATGACCCCTATCTGGCTGAATCCATGCCTGGCATTGTGTGTCATGACCCTATCTGGCTGAATCCATGCCTGGCATTGTGCATCATGACCCCTATCTGGCTGAATCCATGCCTGGCATTGTGCATCATGACCTCATCGGTGCCTTTGCTGGTAGGCTTGTGACAATGCCTCACTTGGCAAACAAAGAGTGGAGAAGTGGACAGAGTTGTTTCAAATTTTCAGCATATTAAGAAACTTTTATTTCAGATCAGTTTAGTCCATTGCTGTATGGCACGATATCTAAGATGGGAAGAAACAGTCACCCAAAACGAAGCACACTGATCTCACTGATGATTTTGTGCACCGGTTGAGCAGTCATGATGTAAGATGATAGCTAGAATGTGTGGCATTTTGCTGCGGACGTTTCATCATGAGACATGTTTGATCAGAAACAGCTTAGAAATGTGCCATGCTGTAAACTATGTGGGCCTCTTTGGATGGGGCGTTTGACCAGGGCGCTGGGTCTTGTGGTACTAGCCTGCAGAAAGATGTGGATGGGGCGTTTGACCAGGGCGCTGGGTCTTGTGGTACTGGCCTGCAGAAAGATGTGGATGGGGCGTTTGACCAGGGCGCTGGGTCTTGTGGTACTAGCCTGCAGAAAGATGTGGATGGGGCGTTTGACCAGGGCGCTGGGTCTTGTGGTACTGGCCTGCAGAAAGATGTGGATGGGGCGTTTGACCAGGGCGCTGGGTCTTGTGGTACTGGCCTGCAGAAAGATGTGGATGGGGCGTTTGACCAGGGCGCTGGGTCTTGTGGTACTGGCCTGCAGAAAGATGTGGATGGGGCGTTTGACCAGGGCGCTGGGTCTTGTGGTACTGGCCTGCAGAAAGATGTGGATGGGGCATTTGACCAGGGCGCTGGGTCTTGTGGTACTGGCCTGCAGAAAGATGTGGATGGGGCGTTTGACCAGGGCGCTGGGTCTTGTGGTACTAGCCTGCAGAAAGATGTGGATGGGGCGTTTGACCAGGGCGCTGGGTCTTGTGGTACTGGCCTGCAGAAAGATGTGGATGGGGCGTTTGACCAGGGCGCTGGGTCTTGTGGTACTAGCCTGCAGAAAGATGTGGATGGGGCGTTTGACCAGGGGGCTGGGTCTTGTGGTACTAGCCTGCAGAAAGATGTGGATGGGGCGTTTGACCAGGGGGCTGGGTCTTGTGGTACTGGCCTGCAGAAAGATGTGGATGGGGCGTTTGACCAGGGGGCTGGGTCTTGTGGTACTGGCCTGCAGAAAGATGTGGATGGGGCGTTTGACCAGGGCGCTGGGTCTTGTGGTACTAGCCTGCAGAAAGATGTGGATGGGGCGTTTGACCAGGGCGCTGGGTCTTGTGGTACTAGCCTGCAGAAAGATGTGGAGAGGAGGACAGGAAAAAGCAGCATCAATGGAATTACCAGGTTTTACATCAAAAGTCACTGAATGAATCTCTAGACATATCATTTGTCGTTAAATTACCAGGTTTTACATCAAACGTCACTGAATGAATCTCTAGACATATCATTTGTCGTTAAATTACCAGGTTTTACATCAAACGTCACTGAATGAATCTCTAGACATATCATTTGTCGTTAAATTACCAGGTTTTACATCAAAAGTCACTGAATGAATCTCTAGACATATCATTTGTCGTTAAATTACCAGGTTTTACATCAAAAGTCACTGAATGAATCTCTAGACATATCATTTGTCGTTAAATTACCAGGTTTTACATCAAACGTCACTGAATGAATCTCTAGACATATCATTTGTCGTTAAATTACCAGGTTTTACATCAAACGTCACTGAATGAATCTCTAGACATATCATTTGTCGTTAAATTACCAGGTTTTACATCAAACGTCACTGAATGAATCTCTAGACATATCATTTGTCGTTAAATTACCAGGTTTTACATCAAAAGTCACTGAATGAATCTCTAGACATATCATTTGTCGTTAAATTACCAGGTTTTACATCAAACGTCACTGAATGAATCTCTAGACATATCATTTGTCGTTAAATTACCAGGTTTTACATCAAACGTCACTGAATGAATCTCTAGACATATCATTTGTCGTTAAATTACCAGGTTTTACATCAAAAGTCACTGAATGAATCTCTAGACATATCATTTGTCGTTAAATTACCAGGTTTTACATCAAAAGTCACTGAATGAATCTCTAGACATATCATTTGTCGTTAAATTACCAGGTTTTACATCAAACGTCACTGAATGAATCTCTAGACATATCATTTGTCGTTAAATTACCAGGTTTTACATCAAACGTCACTGAATGAATCTCTAGACATATCATTTGTCGTTAAATTACCAGGTTTTACATCAAACGTCACTGAATGAATCTCTAGACATATCATTTGTCGTTAAATTACCAGGTTTTACATCAAACGTCACTGAATGAATCTCTAGACATATCATTTGTCGTTAAATTACCAGGTTTTACATCAAACGTCACTGAATGAATCTCTAGACATATCATTTGTCGTTAAATTACCAGGTTTTACATCAAAAGTCACTGAATGAATCTCTAGACATATCATTTGTCGTTAAATTACCAGGTTTTACATCAAAAGTCACTGAATGAATCTCTAGACATATCATTTGTCGTTAAATTACCAGGTTTTACATCAAACGTCACTGAATGAATCTCTAGACATATCATTTGTCGTTAAATTACCAGGTTTTACATCAAAAGTCACTGAATGAATCTCTAGACATATCATTTGTCGTTAAATTACCAGGTTTTACATCAAAAGTCACTGAATGAATCTCTAGACATATCATTTGTCGTTAAATTACCAGGTTTTACATCAAACGTCACTGAATGAATCTCTAGACATATCATTTGTCGTTAAATTACCAGGTTTTACATCAAAAGTCACTGAATGAATCTCTAGACATATCATTTGTCGTTAAATTACCAGGTTTTACATTAAAAGTCACTGAATGAATCTCTAGACATATCATTTGCTGTTGTGGAAGTTTTAACTGCTGAGGGGTAGACATAACGACTACCGAATTTAAACAGGTCACTCAGCTAGGAATAGCACTTACTTGGAGCTTTCGACAGACCTTCGTCCGTCTTCTTCAGCGGTGGTGTGGCAACACCCTCATTGTTCAGTCACATGACCAGGGTTCGACCCGTGGTCGTGTGCACTGAACGCCAGTTCACCCAGTAGCCACACCACCGCTGAAGAAGACGGACGGAGGTCTGTCGAAAGCTCCAAGTAAGTGCTATTCCTAGCTGAGTGACCAGTTTAAATCGGGTAGTTGTTATGTCATTTGTCGTTAAACCGCTGTCCACCCATTTGCAGGGAACAGAAGGAGCATGTAGACATATGATTTGTCGTTTAAACCACTGTCCATCCGTTTGCAGGGAACAGAATGAGCATGCCCAACCAGTTCTGGATCCCCCGCATCAGGCTCATGTTCAACGCCGAGGACCCCCAGGTGTTTGCGGAGCGCGTGGCGGAGGCCTTCGAGAGCCGCCGCGTCTCGGAGGCGGAGCTGCGCTACCACCTGTACGTGGACTGCATGCCCATGGACGGCGTGGGAGAGCTGGACCAGGCGTCGCTGCGCCGCATGCAGGAGTGGGCCCAGTCTGCCCCGGGCCTGAACACACAGGCCAGGTGAGGATGTGTGAATGTCATTCACGTCAATAGAGTGCTGGCAAATTGAATTACTGGAGGCTAGGTCCAAAGTGAGGTGACTGCGGGTGAAAATTAAAACAAGTCTTTAAGAATAATTTGTATGAGTCTGCCACAAACAAGGACGAACAAGTTACAAGACAAAACATGACTCATTTCAACCTCATAGGTCTTTTTCGGGCAAGGTAGACAACTTTCAGGATGATGAAACTGAAGAACGAGCAGTAACTTATGTCTTCTCATTGATTGTCCTGAATGTTGTTTGTCTTGCCTGAAAAAGACCTAAGAGGTCGAAACGTGTCATGTTTTGTCTTGTAACTTGTTCGTTCTTATCTTTGGCAGACTTGCTAAGAATTATTCTTAAAATTTGAATTGTCGGAGTCTGTCAGGTGAATGGTATGTTATCTACCACGTGTCATGGGTTTGCTTCCGATCAGAGGCATTTCTTTCAGGATTTTTTTTTTAACATATTTGGCTCATAGCCAGTTGAGTGTGTTGTGGGAAGACTACAACCACACAGCTGAGTTTCATCAAATGCTTTGGTTCAGTTGTTAGCATCGCAGACTTGCTGGTCAGAAGATTATTGGTTTGATTCCCATCAAAGGCATTTCTTTCTGGAGTTTTCTAAAGCCTGTGTGGGTTTTACCCAGAACTGAATGTGCAGTGGGATGAAATGGGAAGTCTGCCCTGCCACCACACAGGCAAGTTTTATCCACTCAGTGGACGCATCACTGAGCGTTGTGAACACATCTCCAGACCCATACTGCAGGCATGCATCTTTCTAGGGCCTTTGTGATGTGGGGATCTGTGATAAAAGGCAGCGAAGAGTGCGGCTCTGCTTTGTATTGTCTGAACAGAATGGTGCTCCATAGCCTCCCTTTCATCATCCTCATTCTCACTGACAGTCATCAGATGATGCTCTTGGTGCCCTGAAAACCTTGTTCACACATGTCTCACTGACAGTCAGTAGATGATGCTCTTGGTGCCCTGAAAACCTTGTTCACACATGTCTCACTGACAGCAAAGACTGTACGCCCTACGGAAAGACGGTTCACTCGCTGAGCGGTTACTCTGTTCGCAGTATTAGCCACAGTGAAGCCGGCTGAGCGCCGTGCCACGAGCAGGCTCTGCCTGCCACTCCCACTTCACCGGGGCATAACACAGCCGACTGGCAGATCAGGAAGTGATGGAACACAATGTTTTACAAGTTTCGTGTTCTCTCTGTCTCATCTGTCTATGTGTGTGTGTATGTTGTTTGTTTGTTTGTGTGTGTGTGTGTGTGTGTGTGTGTGTGTGTGTGTGTGTGTGTGTGTGTGTGTGTGTGTGTGTGTGTGTGTATGTTGTTTGTGTGTGTGTGTGTGTGTGTGTGTGTGTGTGTGTGTGTGTGTGTGCGTGCGTGCGTGCGTGCGTGCGCGTGTGTGTGTGCGCGCGCACGCGCGTGTGTGCGTGCGTGCGTGCGTGCGTGTGTGTGTGTGTGTGTGTGTGTGTGTGTGTGTGTGTGTGTGTGTGTGTGTGTGTGTGTGTGTGTGTGTGGACTTTATCGTCATCTTATTTCTTCTTTTTTTTTGTTTACATCACTCTGTGTCGTCATCTTATTTCTTCTTTTTTTGCTGGTGGCAGCTCCGATCGTGTGGGAAGTGGTCGTTTTATGGTCAGTCTTGGTGGTGGATTTGGTACACTGAAAAGCGTTGGTACTGCACTCCAAATCAGTCGACAGTTCTTGCGGGTGGGGTTCCAGAACGAGGGCTTAAAAATGCTAAACAAAAACAGCATTTTCAAAAGGTACGCAGCTGGTTGCCCACAAGATTTCACGCCTACAGTTCTGAACCCCTTCTTGCATCGCAAAGAACACAAAAAAATGGGAAACTTGGTTCAATATAGAAAGTTTTTAAAAAGGCCCCGTTGTGAGTTCTCCAGTGTTGCAATTGCGCCGTGGAGCCATGGTCACTTTTTTCACATGCTCATCTTTATACAAGTGTGTTTTTTGGGGGTGTGTGTGTGTGTGTGGGTGTGTGTGTGTGTGTGGGGTGCCCTGCGTGCGGTGCGTGCGGCATGCTGCATCTCGGGATGCGTGTGGTGCAAGCACCTATAAGTTGTGTATGTGAGCGCTAGAGTATCCCATGCTTTTTTTACCCTCCTCCTCTCTCTCTCTCCCACACACACACACAACCCCCCCACACACCCACACACACACACACAAAACACGCCGCGTGCATGTACCCTCACCTCTGCTTTTGCATGACAACATCGCGGAGCAATTTCCTCGCTCACGCAGCTGAACTGATCTCTTCTCCTCTCTTCCTCTCTCTCTCTCTCTCTTCTTTCTTCCTCTCCCCCCTCTCTCTTTCCCTTTTCTCTCTCTCTTAAAACAACGTATTTAGGAAATGTAACCAGAAAATGATCTCACCTTTCTTCGTCTTTTGGAAAAGAAAAACACCGGAACCCTTCTTCCGAGAATTATGACAGTTCGGCGCGGCGCACCAGTTGCCTCCTGCCTTACTCGCCATGTTGGACACGCGTGGAAAGATAGCCTGTGAAGGTGGGAGTGCAGCATGGGAATGTGCCGCCATCTGGCTTCACTTTTCCGCGGAGTGAACCATTTTCCGTAGGGCGAACTATCTTTGCTGGGCAGTCGTAGATGAGGCTCTTGGTGCCCCCCGAAAACCTTGTTCACATGTCTCACGACAGTCATCAGATGAAGCTCTTGGTGCCCTGGGAAAAACCCTTTTTCCCCACATGTCTTGCTGACAGTCATCAGATGACGCTCTTGGTGCCCTGAAAACCTTGTCACACATGTCTCACTGACAGTCAGTAGATGAGGCTCTTGGTGCCCTGAAAAACTTGTTCACACATGTCTTGCTGACAGTCAGTAGATGACGCCTTGGTTTCCCTGAAAACCTTGTTCACACATGTCTCCGACAGTCATCAGATGATGCTCTGGTGCCCTGAAAAACCTGTTCACACATGTCTTGCTGACAGTCATCAGATGACACTCTTGGTGCCCTGAAAACCTTGTTCACACATGTCTCCCTGACAGTCAGTAATTTACACTCTTGGTGCCCTGAAAACCTTGTTCACACATGTCTCGCTGACAGTCGTAGATGATGCTCTTGGTGCCCTGAAAACCTGTTCACACATGTCTCACTGACAGTCATCAGATGATGCTCTTGGTGCCCGAAAACCTTGTTCACACATGTCTCACTGACAGTCATCAGATGACGCTCTTGGTGCCCTGAAAACCTGTTCTCCCGATTCCCACGTGATGTGACCTTTGAAAGTTAAAAAAAGATCAACATGCGTCATCTGATCTAAGATTTTATGGAAGAAATATATTCAACAAAACTTTTGGTATGTTTTTAGGTGTATTTTAAAGGATTGTGTGAATGAGGTTTTAAATTTTTTTTTTTTTTAATGACCTGTGAGTTGACTTCAGCGCGGGTGACAGCCCTGATACGGCCCTTGGTGGTTTGCTGGGCTATAAGCAACATTACCTCTCTCTCTCTCTCTCCCCTCTCTCTCTCTCTCTCTCTCTCTCTTTTCTCTCTCTCTCTCTCTCTGATGCCCTCTCCTCTTAATGACTGTAGTTTTGATTCCATCTTCTTATCCTTGCCTGTGCTGAGTCCAGCGAAGTTACCGGCATTAACAGGTTCATTGGATTCATCATTGGATGGGCGTGGTGTGCTGAGTCCAGCGAAGTTACCGGCATTAACAGGTTCATTGGATTCATCATTGGATGGGCGTGGTGTGCTGAGGAGGCAAACATTCACACTGCCTCTGTGGCTGAGCAGTCATTGTCGTCAGTAGGGAGAGTTTGTAGGTTATGTCTTGCCCTGGTGATGCTGAATACCACAAAAGTGTATGCAGTGTCTCCTGTGATGGGTTTGCTCAGAATGATGTGATGTTGATCGCTCGCTAAGGTTTGCTGGTCCTGGGACTTCCACAGTACCAGTCTGGGTGTGGCTCTGTCCTATGCAGCTGAATGGGAGGAAGGGAGGCAGTGAGAGGAGAAGGGTGGGGGGGGGGGGGGGGGGGGAGGGGGGGGCAGAGAGGACGAGACTGAAAAAAAAATTTCTCCTGAATTTTGTTCAGTTCTGGTTGAAGTGTTTTCAGATGTCTGTTTGTTTGTCAGTTTGTTTTTCATCTGTTGGTGCAATCAAAGTTATAGAGACAAGAAATAGTTTCAGTCAGATGGTGTGTGTGTGTGTGTGTGTGTTGTGTGTGTGTGTGTGTGTGTGTGTGTGTGTATATACATGTATGACAAGATATAGTTTCAGTCAGGCAGTTGATATGAGTGTGTGTGTGTGTGTGTGTGTGTGTGTGTGTGTGTGTGTGTGTGTGTGTGTGTGTGCGTGTGTGTGTATACATGTATGACAAGATATAGTTTCAGTCAGGCAGTTGATATGAGTGTGTGTGTGTGTGTGTGTGTGTGTGTGTGTGTGTGTGTGTGTGTGTGTGTGTGTGTCCTCCGGGGGTTGCGACCTTGTCGTGGTCGGAGGGCTTGCGCGGTCCAGTGATCCCTTAGGCTTTGCTGGCGGGGGCATCAATACTTGGAGATAGGCTGGTTTTATCAAACTGCTTCTAGGTCCAAAAAGCCAAGATGCTGTCTGGCCTAAGCGTAACGTGGTAAGGAGTTGATTTCCCCTGGTAGGGCTTCCATGTCAGATAGGCTAAGGGTGAGGATCCTGACTAAGAGTAACCCGCCTTTCTCCTTTTCTTGTTTTCTGCCTTTCTTATTTGGCCCTTTCTATCTTCGTCTCCCCTTCAAGTCTTCTTTTCCACACTCCTTTTCTCTCTGTGGTCTCCTTAAGATCCGCCGCGTTTGCCGTGTGGTGCGACCTGTGTCGGAGGGGAATGAGATACTGGTGATTGAGAGGGGCCAGCGCTCTCAACACATCACTTTGGCTCGGACCTCTCCTAGACAGGGAGTACACTTTGGCCCGGGTTGTACTAATCGGCTCCCCTTCTTGGGGCTGGGTCAAGACAGACAGTTCCCCTGCTGGCCAAGTTTTAAACCCTGCAGTGCTCAGCTCTCTGTCCCCGGGAGTTGAGCATGATCAGGGGGGATAGGGTTGGTAGTTTCTGTTTGTCGTATATCTCTCCCGAAGCCTGGAAGGGGTCAAGACATTGGTTTCTTGGCCCTGGCCCCTTAGTTGGACTCCAAGGTGGGTGGGTAAGGGGGAGATGAAACATAATACAATAAATATGGCTTTTTCTAAAAACTTCCCCCCCAAAAGAAGAGGAAGGCTGCATCCCTATTTCAGGGAATTTTGATTCAGATAGCGATTCGGATACGGGGGGGTACGACAGAGGACAGGTTTCTGGGCTTCCCGGCTCGTGATGGAAGGGACGGAGCAGGGAAAGACCCCTTTCAGCTCTGAGCCCTTTCGCCATACAGAAGGGCTTTCAAGCTTTAGCAGGTGACCCTCGGTCCATCAAGAGGTTTGAGGAACGGCTCATTTCTAATTCAATGTAAATCACAAAAACAATCTGAACAGCTGCTGAAGGCAACAAAACTAGTGGACAGGGAGATCAGGGTGACTCCCCACAAACAGTTAAATTCATCGAAAGGAGTGATTCGCTGCAGGGATTTATCAGGTGTTTCAGAGGCAGAGATCAAAACGGGCTGGCGTCCCAGGGTGTGACGGAGGTGCGCAGGGTGACAGTAAAGAAGGGTGCAGAAAAGAGTGGCCACCCAAAACCCTCTTTCTGACATTCTGCAACCTGTGCTGCCTCCGGTCATCAAGGTCGGCTACCTGAATGTCCGGGTTCAGTTATATGTTCCGTCCCCGTTGAGGTGCTTCAGGTGCCAGAAGTTTGGCCATGTCAGAGGACCGTTGTTCTGGGCAGGAGGTGTGCGGTATTTGCTGCAAGGCAACCCATGATGGGCCGTGTAAAGATCCGGCACATTGTGCAAACTGCGGTGGCGACCATCCCTCCTCTTCACGAAACTGTCCTCTTTGGATTCAGGAATCCGCAATACAAAGAGTTAAAACAGAAAAGAAGATCTCCTTTTTTGAAGCCCGGAAACAGGTTGTGGGCCCGTCAGACGCCGACAGCTTCTTCGTATGCTTCGGCCGTAAAGAAGTTCCCACAGTTCCCACTCGGTCAGTCTGCTGCCAGACTGATGAATTCATGTTTTCAAAGACATTGCAAGTAAGATCTGTCAATTCTGGTGGTTTGCAGGTCCACCACCTCCCAACCCAAAGTGAATGCCCCTGGTGGAGGCAAAAAATCCGCCACCCCTCAG
>CM031607.1:96681303-96685925 GCA_018398815.1 Conus ventricosus
TTATGGTACTCACAGAGCTGGTCGAAATGCCAGTTTTTGTCACATTCTCAAGTACTCACTGAGCTATTGCTGACACACAGAAATTATAGTCTAAAAACAACTGCACAGTAAATATAACTTAATGATGTTGCACAGGTCTCGAAGCGTCCACACTCACACACACAGCAGTACAGCGTCTTCGCTGAGCGCGTCTGGAAGTGGGTGGCTGACTGGTTACTGCCTAGCTGGGGTCAAAAGGCAAAGCGCTGAGCGAACTTAATGCAGTTGCTCTGAGTGTACCTGCGGCGCCGTGGTGAACCATCTCACGTTTTCGGACTCTTTAATAACAGAGAAGAAAGCAGTTGCTAATCTGCTTGCTTCAACCATTGAAAAGAATTCCTCCTCTTCTAACAAATCAGCCACTTTTGTAAAAAACAAAGCCCTTAAAGAAAAATCACCCTGCAACTTTTCGTCAGACAACATGGAAGACTACAATCTTCCTTTCACGTTAAACGAGCTGAAATCTGCCTTACTCTCTTGCAGCGATTCCTCTCCAGGTCTAGATGAAATCCATTATCAACTCTTGAAACATCTTCCGCTAGAAGGTCTGAACATACTGCTACAGGTCTACAACCATGTGTGGACTACAGGTTTTTTTCCACCCTCTGGCGAAAAGCCCTCATTATTCCCATCCCCAAACCTGGAAAAGATCTTTCTAATCCTTCAAATTACCGTCCCATAGCTTTGACCAGCTGTGTCTGTAAATTGATGGAGAAAATGGTCAATGCTAGGCTCATGTGGAAACTCGAAAACCGATGGCCTTTTGGCGAAAGAACAGTGTGGTTTCCGCAAACATCGGTCTACAGTTGACCATTTGATTCGTCTGGAATCTACACTTTGGAACGCCTTTCTGAACAAACAGCATGCAGTGGCAATTTCTTTGACTGGAGAAGGCCTACGATACCACCTGGAAGTCAGGGATACTTCATGATCTCCATGATCTGGGTTTTCGAGGTCATCTTCCTCTTTCATTCAAAATTTTTTGGCAGAACGACAGTTTCAGGTCCGGGTAGGCACCACTCTCTCTGATGTCCACGAGCAGGAGTTGGTGTTCCACGGGGGAGCATACTGTCTCCTGCCCTCTTTAGTATTAAAAATCAACAACATTGTTCAATCAGTTCAGCAGGGTTCAGACTGCTCATTGTTTGTGGATGATTTCGCTGTCTACGCAACTGGAAGCCTGTACCCCGAGTGTCCAGCGCAGGCTCCAACTTTGCGTAGATAAAATCCATCGGTGGGCGGATGAAAACGGTTTCACCTTTTCTCCAACAAAGACGCAGTGTATTCACTTCCATAATTTCCATCAGTTTTTTCCCAGATCCTGAACTTCAAGTAGGGAAATCTCCCATTCCAGCTGTTAAAGAGGCCAAATTTCTGGGAGTCATTTTTGACCAAAAACTTAACTTTCTCAGCCACATCAAACACCTCAAAACTGCTTGCCAGAAAGCTCTGATATTTTGCGGGTCGTAGCGCACACCGACTAGGGCGCTGATAAGAAACTTTGCTGCACCTCTACAGAGCCTTGGTCCATTCCAAACTGGACTACGGTTGTGCTGTCTACGGCTCCGCAAGATCGTCTTACCTCAAACTCTTGGACCTATCCACCATCAAGGGCTTCGTCTCTGTCTTGGAGCGTTCCGCACCACCCCTGTGTACAGCCTGTACGCAGAGGCGGGTGAACCTTCATTGTCCAACCGCAGGCTGAAACTGTCTTTGAATTATTATATCCGACTGTTCTCAGAACCAGAAAACCCTGCCTATGACTGTGTCTTTGACCCTCCGTTCCAAAGTAAGTTTGAAAACAAACCCTAAATGTATTCTTGCCGTTTGGTCTTCGTATGCAGCCTCACGTGCGGAATGCAGGTCTAGACCTGGGAGTAGTTTCCGATTTTCCAAGTTTCCGGATCAACCTCCGTGGACCTTTTTCACACCAGAGATTCGTTTCGATCTTGCAGCTTTTCGCAAAGAGTCTACCAGCTCTCTGCATACAAGGCATTGTATGCTGAGCTCTGTTTGAAATTCCATCCTGTCAAAAAGTTTTCACTGACGGTTCCAATTCTGAAGATGGAGGGGCCTGTGCAGCCTACTCCCCTGGGGCTTTTTCTCAATACTGTTGGAAACATACCCATTCAGATGCTTGTTTATTCCTGAACTTACGCCGGGTTTTTGGCTTTAAAAGAAAATTAAATTTCTTCAAAGGGGAACTTTCTGGTTCTGTCGGATTCGCTGTCAGTTTGGAGGCCAAGCTGGCCGAAACCCTTTTCAGATCCAAATTTTTTTACTTTTTTTTTTTGCTTTTTAGCCAAACACACACTTTCCCTTTTCCCCCCCATTTCTCCCAAAAGGGACGTTTAGCCAAAGAACGCCAAAGAGAGAAATTTTCCAAAATTTACCCCTGCTCAGATGAAAAACCCAAAAAATAGATTATGTGAGAGACCTTGGGGGAGGTTTGGAACCACAGACAAAAAACAAACTCTTTCAGATCCGTCCAAACCTTTAAAGGGATTTCCTCCCTCTTCGTCGGGTGGCGAAAAGGGGAAACGGTTCTGTGCCGGTGCCCCGGCCCCTTCGTATTTTACCCTTTGTTCCCTTTTAAAGAGTAAAGAAGCTCCGGGTGCATTCCTGTCATGCCCCACTCCAATGAAACATGTTCTTTTAGGTTTGGGACTTAAACGAGTGAACACAAAATTTTAAGCGGGTCCATGAAGACCCTGTTCGGGAAATGTCCCGCCTGACGGATCCTGAGTTTTTGAAGAGAAAAATTTTTTTCATCTGATTTAAGTTTTTTCGGCAAAAAATTTTTTAACAAAGTTTTGGTGGTTTGTGCGATGTCATTTAACGAGAGTGTGAAAGTTTTTTTTTTTTTTTTTTTTTGACTGGTGAGTTGATTTTAAGTGGGGGACAGCCCCGATGTGGCCCTTTGCGGGGGCTGGGCATAAGAAATTTTCTTATTCGGTGTGTGCGTGGGTTTTGTGTGGTGTGTGTGTGGGGTGTGTGGTGTGTGTGGTGGGTGTGTGTGTTTGTAGAAATAAAGATGTTAGGTTTACATTGATAATCAAACCCCTTTTAGTGCAGAAGTAAATAGCATATTCTTGTTGATTTCATTCATGATGTTGTTGGTGCAGAAGATAATAGACATATTCTTGTTAATTTCGTTCATGATGTTGTTGCAGCAACATTGACGACTACATGCAGGTGTTGGAGAGGGAAGTGAACATTGACTTCTGCCGCTCCATGAATCGCATCATCTTCGACAAAACCATCAGTGAAGACCCCAAAACCTTCGCCTTCATCAAAGTGCCAGAAACAGTGGTCAAAAGCACCCCCTCTCGAGGTAATTCCAGGGCCTCCTTGTCATCTAAGATTCTGAAAGTAGGAGTTTGTGTGAAGGAGTGTATAAGTGAAAGTAAGAAAGATGGAATGTGTGTGTGTGTGTGTGTGTGTGTGTGTGTGTGTGTGTGTGTGTGTGTGTGTGAGTGTGTGTGTGTTGTGTGTGTGTGTGTGTGTGTGTGTGTGTGTGAGTGTGTTGTGTGTGTGTGTGTGTGTGAGTGTGTGTGTGTGTGTGTGTGTGTGTGTGTGTGTGTGTGTGTGTGTGAGTGTGTGTTGTGTGTGTGTGTGTGTGAATGTGTGTGTGTGTGTGTGTGTGTGTGAGTGTGTGAGTGTGTGTGTGTGTGTGTGTGTGTGTGTGTGTGTGTGTGTGTGAGTGTGTGTGTGTGTGTGTGTGTGGTGTGTGTGTGTGTGTGTGTGTGTGTGTGTGCGTGCGTGCATGCGTGCGTGTGCATGCTTGTGTGTGTGCGTGCGTATGTGTGTGTGTGTTTGTGTGTCTGTGTGTGTTGCTATTTTCAGGCTTTTTCTGTTTTAGCTGTTTCTTAGAGAGTTCACAAAGTGGGTCACTTCTTCAGTTTAATGTCAGAGTTCTTCAGTTTTTTTTTTTTAAATTGTCATTTCTAATTTTGAAACTCATGTAATCCAGGGTGCTGTTTGGACGTCCCTGACTACCCTTTTGACGAGCAGTACGACGGATTTGCCTTCAACTCCCTGTTGACCTTGCCTGAGAGCATCCAGGCCATCACCAAAGTGCGCACGGAGTGCAACCGCGTCAGCCACACCATGTCCCTCTACCACATCCCCACCGCCAAGCCCATGAGGCTGGAGGAGTTTGAGCAGGCGCAGTCCCAGGCTACATCTCAGGTGGGGGTCCCTTCTGCTCACTTCCATTCAATCCCACTTCGAATATCTACCGGGAAGCCACGCGTGCACATACAAACATACACACACACACACACTCATGCATACGCGTACACGCACATCATGCACCACACACACATGCACTTGCACACACACACACACACACACACACACACACACACACACACACACACACACACACACACACACACACACACACACACTCGCACACACACACACTGTTCCATGCTCACACTCCCGTACAAACACATGTGCACATTCACTACACACACATACAATGACAATAATGGCACAACCATAAAATCGTGCAACATAAACACTTTACAGCAGACTCCATGAAAACCCTGTTCAGAGATGTCCCACCTGACGTGATC
>CM031607.1:96695835-96751402 GCA_018398815.1 Conus ventricosus
TTTGAGTTTCTGAAAGAGGTCAGCATTTTTCATGTGATCTAAGATTTTATGAAAGAATTATTTTAACGAAGTTTCTTGTACGTTTTTAGGTGTATTTTAGAGATGTGTGAAAGTTTGTTTGTTTGTTTGTTGTTGTTTTTTTGATGACTTGTGAGTTGACTTCAACGTGGTGACAGCCCTGATATGGCCCTTTGTGGTCGGCTGGGCTATAAGCAACATTACCCTACCATCTCACGTACATTCACAGAACAGTTTCATTTAGTGGCCGTTCTAGTGTCAGGCTTGGAGGAAGAAGTGAAGGGTGCTGGTCTGTTATTCAGTGGATTGTGAGTTAGGATGGCTTGGCTACAGGGAAATGATTGCTGGCACTGCACACTTCTGGAGTCATGTTCAGCAGAAGTGAGGATGGTTTTTTTTTGTGAAAATGTATGAGTTTGAGGAAATGCATCATATTTACCTCACTTCTCTCTCTCTTTCTCTCTCTCTTCACTCTCTCTCTCTTCTCTCTCTCTCTCTCTCTCCTCTCTCTCTCTCTCTCTCTCTCTCTCTCTCTCTCTCTCTTCTCTCTTGCTTTCAGTGTTTGTCAGTTCTTCTCTTTCCTTCTCTTTATGCTTTCAGTGTTTGTTCTTCTCTTTCCTTCTCTTTATGCTTTCAGTGTTTGTTCTTCTCTTTCCTTCTCTTTATGCTTTCAGTCTTTGTTCTTCTCTTTCCTTCTCTTTATGCTTTCAGTGTTTGTTCTTCTCTTTCCTTCTCTTTATGCTTTCAGTGTTTTGTTCTTCTCTTTCCTTCTCTTTATGCTTTCAGTCTTTGTTCTTCTTTTCCTTCTCTTTATGCTTTCAGTGTTTGTCTGTTCTTCTCTTTCCTTCTCTTATGCTTTCAGTCTTTGTTCTTCTCTTTCCTTCTCTTTATGCTTTCAGTGTTTGTTCTTCTCTTTCCTTCTCTTTATGCTTTCAGTGTTTGTCTGTTCTTCTCTTTCCTTCTCTTTATGCTTTCAGTCTTTGTTCTTCTCTTTCCTTCTCTTTATGCTTTCAGTGTTTGTCTGTTCTTCTCTTTCCTTCTCTTTATGCTTTCAGTCTTTGTTCTTCTCTTTCCTTCTCTTGATGCGTGTCTGCTGTTTTTCTTCCCAGTTTGTGTCTGCCTTTTTTTCTCTTCCTCTCTTGAGTCTTCTCACACTTGAATAAATGTTTTTATTCACTAAACTGTTGTTTACTGGAACTACACATGTACACCCACCGCACACACAGAGGCAATGACATTAATGGCACAACCAGTGTTAGGTAGGTACTCAAGGTCTGACCAGCGTGCTGGGCTGATGCGTAGGTCTGACATCTGCTAAGTTGCAGCCATAAGACCCTCTTCTTCAATTCTCTCATCTTGGTCATTAATTCATTTATCCATCAGCTTTGAATCATGCGCAGCGTGGTCTCAAAACTTAGCGGATGTGGCGCAACATATATGGACTAGTCCGCACGCAGTGACGCCTCCTTGATGAATATTCTGGCAGAATACTCAGACTCCAACCCATCCCCCCCCCCTCCCCCAACCCCCCTCCTTTTTTTTCTTCTCTCTCCTTGTTGTAAGCAAAGGAGCCTTCCCTGTCTAAGCATGTCCCATAACTCTTCTTTGCCTGTGCTAGGTGGCTCTGTTCCTGAAGGACAGCTGGATCGCCGCCTTGCGTGCCAACATCCGCACCTGCCTGCGTGACGTGGGCAAGGGCTGGTTCAACATCCACGAGACCAACTGGGAGTGTACCAGATCTCCAAGCTGAAGAAGTTCATGGAGACCGTCAAGTTCATCATGCAGGTCAGCTCTTCGGGGCGGCGGTGTTGTGAACGTCTGTTCATCTGCTCACCGCGCTGTCAATGCCCTTCTGCTTCATCTGCTTCATCTGCTCACAGTGTTGTTCAGATAGTAATTTATATGCTGAAAATGTTGTTTAGATAGTCCTTTGTCTGCTCATAGTGTTGTCTAAATTGTCATTCATCTGCTAATAATACTGTTCAGATTGTCCTTCATAGGCCTTAAATTATGGACAAGGTTGTTGTGTTAACTTTCTCCTGCTGTTGTTCAGGTAGTCTTTCATCTGCTCACAATGTTATTAAACTGTTCCTTCATCTGTTGACAAGGTTTTTCATCTGTTGACAAGGTTGTTCATCTGTTGACAAGGTTGTTCATCTGTTGACAAGGTTGTTCAGATAGTCCTTCATCTGCTTGTATTGTTGTTCAGATAGTCATGTAACTACTCTTGGGGCTGTTATTAAGATAGTACTTCATCTGGCAATTGTTCAGATGTCCTTACATCACATGTTGTTCAGATCGTCATCTGCTTTATGTCATACTATATCATCATTATGGTTGTTTACAGACATCTTCATTGCTCATGATATGTCAATAGTATCCATTTCATTTATACCTCATCTGTTAAATATGTTCAGAGGTCTTTCTTTGCTTACGAGTTCCTTCATTTTTGACAGTGTTGTTCAGATAGTCTTCATTTGTCATAATGTTGGTCAGATGTTCTTCTATTTGATAATGTCATTTCTTTCATCAAATAATGTTCAGATGTTCTTCATCATTATAATCGATGTTCTTCATTTATTGACAGTGTTCAGATAGTCCTTCATATGCTATAATGTTGGCAGATAGTTCTTCATCATATTATAATGTTCAGATAGTTCTTCATCATATTATAATGTTCAGATAGTTCTTCATCATATTATAATGTTCAGATAGTCTTCATCATATTATAATTCAATGTCTCATCAATTATAAGTCAATAGTCCTTCATCATATTATAATGTTCAGATAGTCCTTCATCATATTATAATGTTCAGATAGTCCTTCATCATATTATAATGTTCAGATAGTCCTTCATCATATTATAATGTTCAGATAGTCCTTCATCATATTATAATGTTCAGATAGTCCTTCATCATATTATAATGTTCAGATAGTCCTTCATCTGCTCATAATGTTATTCAGTTTGTTGTTTAACTGCTCAGAATATTGTTTAGATAGTAATTCATCATGTGATAGTGCTCAGACTGTGTTTAATTGTTCTTATTAAAGTTGTCCAGATTTGCCTATATTTACTCACAGTGTTTGGGTACATTATCTGTTGATTGTTGTGTTCATGTTGGCTTCCATCTCTTCACACTGTTGTTCAAACAGCGTTTCATCCTCTGGCAATGTTGTTCATTCAGTCTTTGACCTCTTCAGTTTAGGCAGACCGCCATCTGCTGATAAAAGTGGCTCCCATTGTCTTTCATGTCCTCACAATGTCCAGATAGCCATGTCCTCACAATGTCCAGATAGCCATGTCCTCACAATGTCCAGATAGCCATGTCCTCACAATGTCCAGATGGTCTGTCCTTCATGTGGTGCCAGCCGGTGATGTCCACTGACTTTGTTGTAATGTCCAGGTAGTGTCCTTCATGTGGTGCCAGCCGGTGATGTCCACTGACTTTGTTGTAATGTCCAGGTAGTGTCCTTCATGTGGTGCCAGCCGGTGATGTCCACTGACTTTGTTGTAATGTCCAGGTAGTCCGTCCTTCATGTGGTGCCAGCCGGTGATGTCCACTGACTTTGTTGTAATGTCCAGGTAGTCCGTCCTTCATGTGGTGCCAGCCGGTGATGTCCACTGACTTTGTTGTTGCAGGACTCGCTGAGGTTCCTGGTGCAGGACTCCCTGGTCAGTTTCACACAGATGGTGATGGACGCCTGTCACTCGGTGCTGCCCCTGGCAGAGGACTTCACCTGGGGACCGGAAATCATCATCAGTCCCTACAAGTCAGTCAGACACCATATCCTCCTGCTGCTGGTTCTTTGGGGTCTTCTTCAGCTGTCCCACCTTCCGTGCTCTCTCCATGGCATTAGCTTCTCCTGCAGTACACCATCCAGCTCCCCTGTACACAGCCACCTGTTGGTTGATTCTGTCACAGTCCCTGAACTAGCAGCCCACAGAGAGTGTTCACTGTGATGTCCTAGTCCCAGAACTAGCAGCCCACAGAGAGTGTTCACTGTGATGTCCTAGTCCCAGAACTAGCAGCCCACAGAGAGTGTTCACTGTGATGTCATAGTCCCAGAACTAGCAGCCCACAGAGAGTGTTCACTGTGATGTCATAGTCCCAGAACTAGCAGCCCACAGAGAGTGTTCACTGTGATGTCCTAGTCCCAGAACTAGCAGCCCACAGAGAGTGTTCACTGTGATGTCCTAGTCCCAGAACTAGCAGCCCACAGAGAGTGTTCACTGTGATGTCATAGTCCCAGAACTAGCAGCCCACAGAGAGTGTTCACTATGATGTCATAGTCCCAGAACTAGCAGCCCACAGAGAGTGTTCACTATGATGTCATAGTCCCAGAACTAGCAGCCCACAGAGAGTGTTCACTATGATGTCATAGTCCCAGAACTAGCAGCCCACAGAGAGTGTTCACTGTGATGTCATAGTCCCAGAACTAGCAGCCCACAGAGAGTGTTCACTATGTCATAGTCCCAGAACTAGCAGCCCACAGAGAGTGTTCACTATGATGTCATAGTCCCAGAACTAGCAGCCCACAGAGAGTGTTCACTATGATGTCATAGTCCCAGAACTAGCAGCCCACAGAGAGTGTTCACTATGATGTCATAGTCCCAGAACTAGCAGCCCACAGAGAGTGTTCACTATGATGTCATAGTCCCAGAACTAGCAGCCCACAGAGAGTGTTCACTATGATGTCACTGTGATGTCATAGTCCCAGAACTAGCAGCCCACAGAGAGTGTTCACTATGATGTCACTATGATGTCATAGTCCCAGAACTAGCAGCCCACAGAGAGTGTTCACTATGATGTCATGAGGCGCCCATGAGAGGAGACTTGGCCCTGTGGCTGAGTGATGGGGGTGGTGTTCAGTGCTGACCTCTGATCAGTGGGTACAGCTCTGTGGCTGAGTCATGAGGTGGTGTTCAGTGCTGACTTCTGATCAGTGGGTACAGCTCTGTGGCTGAGTGATGGGGTGGTGTTCAGTGCTGACCTCTGATCAGTGGGTACAGCTCTGTGGCTGAGTGATGAGGGTGGTGTTCAGTGCTGACCTCTGATCAGTGGGTACAGCTCTGTGGCTGAGTCATGAGGGTGGTGTTCAGTGCTGACCTCTGATCAGTGGGTACAGCTCTGTGGCTGAGTGATGGGGGTGGTGTTCAGTGCTGACCTTTGATGAACCTGTACAGGACACAGGCTGTTAAGTCCTCTATGGAGGACAATCATTGCTGAGCTGCAGAGCCAGTGCCTGAGACTGCCACCACACCCATGAAGCAACCGTCTCTCTGAGCTTGCTGACCCTGATGACTTCCATACAAGGGCACCCACCCACACTGCCTCCACATTGACACAGCAGTCTCTCTGAGCTTGCTGATACTGATGACTTCCATACAAAGGCACCATACTGCCTCCACATTGACACAACTGTCTCTCTGAGCTTGCTGACCCTGATGACTTCCATACAAAGGCACCCACCTATACTGCCTCCACATTGACACAACAGTCTCTCTGAGCTTGCTGACCCTGATGACTTCCATACAAAGGCACCCACCTATACTGCCTCCACATTGACACAGCAGTCTCTCTGAGCTTGCTGACCTGATGACTTCCTACAAAGGCACCCACCTATACTGCCTCCACATTGACACAACAGTCTCTCTGAGCTTGCTGACCCTGATGACTTCCATACAAGGGCACCCACCCACACTGCCTCCACATTGACACAGCAGTCTCTCTGAGCTTGCTGATACTGATGACTTCCATACAAAGGCACCCATACTGCCTCCACATTGACACAACAGTCTCTGAGCTTGCTGACCCTGATGACTTCCATACAAAGGCACCCATACTGCCTCCACATTGACACAACAGTCTCTCTGAGCTTGCTGACCCTGATGACTTCCATACAAAGGCACCCACCTATACTGCCTCCACATTGACACAACAGTCTCTCTGAGCTTGCTGACCCTGATGACTTCCATACAAAGGCACCCATACTGCCTCCACATTGACACAACAGTCTCTCTGAGCTTGCTGACCCTGATGACTTCCATACAAGACACCCATACTGCCTCCACATTGACACAGCAGTCTCTCTGAGCTTGCTGACCCTGATGACTTCCATACAAAGGTACCCATACTGCCTCCACATTGACACAGCAGTCTCTCTGAGCTTGCTGACCCTGATGACTTCCATACAAAGGCACCCATACTGCCTCCACATTGACACAGCAGTCTCTCTGAGCTTGCTGACCCTGATGACTTCCATACAAAGGCACCCATACTGCCTCCACATTGACACAACTGTCTCTCTGAGCTTGCTGACCCTGATGACTTCCATACAAAGGCACCCATACTGCCTCCACATTGACACAGCAGTCTCTGAGCTTGCTGACCCTGATGACTTCCATACAAAGGCACCCACCCATACTGCCTCCACATTGACACAGCAGTCTCTCTGAGCTTGCTGATACTGATGACTTCCATACAAAGACACCCACCCATACTGCCTCCACATTGACACAACAGTCTCTGAGCTTGCTGACCCTGATGACTTCCATGCAAAGACACCCACCCATACTGCCTCCACATTGACACAACAGTCTCTGAGCTTGCTGACCCTGATGACTTCCATGCAAAGACACCCACCCATACTGCCTCCACATTGACACAACCGTCTCTCTGAGCTTGCTGATACTGATGACTTCCATACAAAGGTACCCATACTGCCTCCACATTGACACAACAGTCTCTGAGCTTGCTGACGCTGATGACTTCCATACAAAGACACCCACCCATACTGCCTCCACATTGACACAGCAGTCTCTCTGAGCTTGCTGACATGACAATTTTCTCACAAAGCTACCGAAAGGTTGGATGTAGACATGAAATCAAAAATGAGAATTTGGCATAGAAACCCAGAAAATTTCAGTGTTACAGTAATGATCATGATCTTGCATTCTATTTCATTGTGAGATGGCTGTGCTTTGTTTCTGCTTTAAAGATACATCTTGGCATTGGGCAGGCCTTGAAGATGCAGACCTTCACAGCGTTGGTCAGACAATTTGGACAACCCTCACAAGAAGTGGATGAAACTTGGTCCAAGCTTTCGCATTGAAGCCTGTATCTTACTGAACAGCTTTGTGTATGTAGGGGCCAAAAAGCTGGAAAGATCTACAAATGTATGCCTCACTTGGGGTTTGAACCTGTGGCCTGCCATCTGAAGCCCACAGCATTAAACACTGCACCATGATAGCTTTATTTTACACTTCTTGTATGTGTGCTGATTTTTTTTCCTTTTTTTTAAACTTTAATGAATGTCAATAAGTACAGATTCATGCTTGTGAGTATGGTGGGAGTTTGTGGATACATGTGTGTGTGTGTGTGTGTGTGTGTGTGTGTGTGTGTGTGTGTGTGTGTGTGTGTGTTGTGTATTATGTGTGTGTGTGTGTGTGTGTGTGTGTGTGTGTGTGTGTGTGTGTGTGTGTGTGTGTGTGCGTGTGTGTGTGTGACTAGAGCATATAAGCCAGGGTTAGGCTTGGGGTTGATTTCATGGGCAGGGCATGCATTTCACATGCTTAAGTTTATCAGCCAGTGGGCAGCTGTTGGTTGATGTTATCGTAACTTTACATGAAAATTATTAGAGATTTTTAATCTGCTGAGGTTGAAGGACTATTCAGGTATAGCAATCCATTTTATCACTGTGATTGGTGAGGATGATAATGAGTCCTGCTCCTCTTCTGCTTAATGGTTTTCATAACTGTTCACAAAGAAAAGCAAACAAGCAAACCACTATATTCTTCCACTGACATGTACTATCGGAAAGTTGTGGCCCTTTGTATGCTGAACACACACATGTTGACCAGAGAAAGTTGATTCGTTTGTAAGTATGAAAGTACTGTTACCTTGTTCTGCTTGGGAGCTTTGTGCACGCACTGGTGTAAGGTAATACTTTCACGTACCAGGTCCCCATCAAAATGACATTATCATGCAGTTCTTTCCAGCTCATATTGTTTGTTCTGTGGCACTCAGATCCCAATTGTCATGCAGTTCTTTCCAGCTCACATTGTTTGGTCTGTGGCACTCAGATCCCAATTGTCATGCAGTTCTTTCCAGCTCACATTGTTTGGTCTGTGGCACTCAGATCCCAATTGTCATGCAGTTCTTTCCAGCTGACATTGTTTGTTCTGTGGCACTCAGATTCCAGCCTTGCTTGAATGTCACATTCAAGTGCTGCTCTGGTGAATGCTGACATATTGTCATAAGAATATTTTAGCATGCTAAAACTTGGTTTTTCAATAGCCACAGGAAAATACCTCTAGGGAGTTGGCCTTTTCATGCTTATGTCTCTTCATCTTCTTACACTGTGAACATGGATTTTTCTCAGACTTACCTGTCCAAACAAACATCTTATCCCCATTTGGTGTGACTTACCTGTCCAAGCAAACATCTTATCCCCATTTGGTGTGACTTACCTGTCCAAACAAACATCTTATCCCCATTTGGTGTGACTTACCTGTCCAAACAAACATCTTATCCCCATTTGGTGTGACTTACCTGTCCAAACAAACATCTTATCCCCATTTGGTGTGACTTAACCTGTCCAAACAAACATCTTATCCCCATTTGGTGTGGAATATCACCATAGTGTTAGGATCATCCAAGAAACGAAAGTGGGAGAGCAGGGAGCTAACTCCGCCTCAGTCCCTTGATTAGCCAGCAAAAGTGATCACCCATAGCAAATTCACAACATTACGCCATATTTGAACTAGTTAGTTTTTCTCATTTTCCTTGGAGGAGTAACGGTCTCTGTTATGCTGTGAATGTTAGTTTCCCTTCTGTGTGCTGAAAGACGGGTTGTGGTGGGTTGTGTCAGGCCGAAGAAGAACGCCCTGTTCCTGGTGGACCTGCTGCTGGACACTCACGGCGTGCACTACAGCACCAGCCTGCCCTCCTTTGAGGCCACCTCATCTCCCTCTTCGACAAGGCATCCTCTCCACCCACAATGTGCCCCAGCTGGAGAAGTACAGTGCACCCTCTGTGTGTGTGTGGTGTGTGTGTGGATTTGGGGGGTGGGGGGTGTGTATGCGTGCATGCGTGCGTGTGTGTGTGTGTGTGTGTGTTTGTTGCCATGCCATGCATTGTCATGACTTGTCTTGTGTAGATTAGTTTTGTGGTGTGTGATGTTGTATAAGGTAAAGCAGTGCCTTCATGTTGTGTCAGGTAATGGTGTGTTATGTCGTTTAGAGCAGTGTGCATGTTGCCAATGCCAAACAGAATGAAGTTTCAGGGATTGTGTGATGTCCCCTTCCCCATCTTCACTCTCCGTATTTGTCAGTGCTCTGTGGTGGGTTTAGATCCCTTTAAAATAAAACCTACAAACAACAACTGTTACCCCAATCCCTCCCACCCAATTCTCCCCCTCAGCAACCCTTACCCCAATCCCTCCCACCCAGTTGACCCCTCAGCAACCTTACCCCAATCCTTCCCACCCAATCCTCATCCTCAGCAACCCTTACCCCAATCCCTCCCACCCAATTCTCCCCCTCAGCAACCCTTACCCCAATCCTCCCACCCACTTCTCCCCCTCAGCAACCCTTACCCAATCCTTCCCACCCAATCATCCCTCTCAGCAACCCTTACCCCAATCCCCCCCCCCCCCAATTCTCCCCTCAGCAACCTTACCCCAATCCCTCCCACCCAATTCTCCCCTCAGCAACCCTTACCCCAATCCCTCCCACCCAATTGTCCCCCTCAGCAACCCTTACCCCAATCCCTCCCACCCAATTCTCCCCCTCAGCAACCTTTACCCCAATCCCTCCCACCCAATTCTCCCCCTCACAACCCTTACCCCAATCCCTCCCACCCAATTCTCCCCCTCAGCAACCCTTACCCCAATCCCTCCCACCCAATTTTCACCCTCAGCAACCCTCACAACCCTTACCCCAATCCCTCTCACCCAATCCCCCCCCTCAGCAACCCTTTCCCCAATCCCTCCTACCCAATTCTTCCCCTCAGCAACCCTTACCCCAATCCCTCCCACACAATTCTCGCCCTCCGCAACCCTTACCCCAATCCCTCCAACCCAATTCTCCCCCTCACAACCCTTACCCCAATCCCTCGCACCCATTTCTCCCCCTTCGGTAACCCTTACCCCAATCCCTCCCACCCAATTCTCACCCTCAGCAACCTTACCCCAATCCCTCCCACCCAATTCTCCCCCTCAGCAACCCTTACCCCAATCCTTTCCACCCAATTCTCCCCCTCAGCAACCCTTACCCCAATCCCTCCCACCCAGTTGTCCCCCTCAGCAACCCTTACCCCAATCCCTCCCACCCAATTGTCCCCCTCAGCAACCCTTACCCCAATCCCTCCCACCCAATTCTCCCCCTCACAACCCTTACCCCAATCCCTCCCACCCAATTCTCCCCCTCAGCAACCCATACCCCAATCCCTCCCACCCAATTCTCCCCCTCAGCAACCCTTACCCCAATCCCTCCCACCCAATTGTCCCCCTCACAACCCTTACCCCAATCCCTCCCACCCAATTCTCCCCCTCACCAACCCTTACCCCAATCCCTCCCACCCAATTCTCCCCCTCCGCAACCCTTACCCCAATCCCTCCCACCCAATTGTCCCCCTCAGCAACCTTACCCCAATCCCTCCCACTCAATCGTCCCTCTCAGCAACCCTTACCCCAGTCCCTCCCACCCAATTGTCCCCCTCAGCAACCCTTACCCCAATCCCTCCCACCCAATCGTCCCTCTCAGCAACCCTTACCCCAGTCCCTCCCACCCAATCGTCCCCCTCAGCAACCCTTACCCCAATCCCTCCCACCCAATCTCCCCCTCAGCAACCCTTACCCCAATCCCTCCCACCCAATTCTCACCCTCAGCAACCCCTCAGCAACCCTTACCCCAATCCCTCCCACCCAATCTCACCCTCACAACCCTTACCCCAATCCCTCCCACCTAATTCTCTCCCCTCACAACCCTTACCCCAATCCCTCCCACCCAATTCTCCCCTCCGCAACCCTTACCCCAATCCCTCCCACCCAATTGACCCCCTCAGCAACCCTTACCCCAATCCCTCCCACCCAATTGTCCCCCTCAGCAACCCTTACCCCAATCCCTCCCACTCAATTCTCACCCTCAGCAACCCTTACCCCAATCCCTCCCACCCAATTCTCCCCCTCAGCAACCCTTTCCCCAATCCCTCCCACCCAATTGTCCCCCTCAGCAACCCTTACCCCAATCCCTCCCACCCAATTCTCCCCCTCAGCAACCCTTACCCCAATCCTTTCCACCAATCCTCCCCCTCAGCAACCCTTACCGCAATCCCTCCCACCCAATTCTCACCCTCAGTAACCCTTACCCCAGTCCCTGCCACCCAATTCTCACCCTCAGCAACCCTTACTCCAATCCCTCCCAACCCAATTGTCCCCCTCAGCAACCCTTACCCCCAATCCCTCCCACCTAATTCTCCCCCTTACAACCCTTACCCCAATCCCTCCCACCCAATGTCCCCCTCACAACCCTTACCCCAATCCCTCCCACCCAATTGTCCCCCTCAGCAACCCTTACCCCAATCCCTCCCACCCAATTCTCCCCCTCAGCAACCCTTACCCCAAACTCTCCCACCCAATTCTCCCCCTCAGCAACCCTTACCCCAATCCCTCCCACTCAATTCTCACCCTCAGCAACCCGTACCCCAATCCCTCCCACCCAATTGTCCCCCTCAGCAACCCTTACCCCAATCCCTCCCACCCAATTCTCCCCCTCAGCAACCCTTACCCCAATCCATTCCACCCAATCCTCCCCCTCAGCAACCCTTACCCCAATCCCTCCCACCCAATTCTCCCCCTCACAACCCTTACCCCCAATCCCTCCCACCCAATTCTCACCCTCAGCAACCCTTACCCCAATCCCTCCCACCCAATCGTCCCCCTCAGCAACCCTTACTCCAATCCCTCCCACCTAATTCTCACCCTCAGCAAACCTTACCCCAGTCCCTCCCACCCAATTCTCCCCCTCAGCAACCCTTACCCCAATCCCTCCCACCCAATTCTCCCCCTCACTACCCTTACCCAATCCCTCCCACCCAATTCTCCCCCTCACAACCCTTACCCCAATCCCTCCCACCCCATTCTCCCCTCAGCAACCCTTACCCCAATCCCTCCCACCCAATTCTCCCCCTCAGCAACCCTTACCCCAAGCCCTCCCACCCAATTTTCCCCCTCAGCAACCCTTACCCCAATCCTTTCCACCCAATTCTCCCCCTCAGCAACCCTTTCCCCAATCCCTCCCACCCAATTCTCCCCCTCAGCAACCCTTACCCCAATCCTTTCCACCCAATTCTCCCCCTCACAACCCTTACCCCAATCCCTCCCACCCAATTGTCCCCCTCAGCAACCCTTACCGCCAATCCCTCCCACCCAATTCTCCCCCTCAGCAACCCTTACTCCAATCCCTCCCACCCAATCCTCCCCCTCAGCAACCTTTACCCCAATCCCTCCCACCCAATCCTTCCCCTCAGCAACCTTTACCCCAATCCCTCCCACCCAATTGTCCCCCTCAGCAACCCTTACCCCAATCCCTCCCACCCAATTCTCCCTCTCAGCAACCCTTACTCCAATCCCTCCCACCCAATTCCCACCCCCAGCAACCCTTACCCCAATCCCTCCCACCCAATTCTCCCCCTCAGCAACCCTTACCCCAATCCCTCCCACCCAATCCTCCCCCTCAGCAACTCGTACCCCAATCCCTCCCACCCAATCCTCCCCCTCAGCAACCCTTACCCCCAATCCCTCCCACCCAATTGTCCCCCTCAGCAACCCTTATCCCAATCCCTCCCACCCAATTGTCCCCCTCACAACCCTTACCCCAATCCCTCCCACCCAATCCTCCCCCTCAGCAACCTTTACCCCAATCCCTCCCACCCAATTCTCCCCCTCAGCAACCCTTCCCCAATCTCTCCCACCCAATTCTCCCCCTCAGCAACCCTTACCCCAATCCCTCCCACCCAATTGTCCCCCTCACAACCCTTACCCCAATCCCTCCCACCCAATTGTCCCCCTCAGCAACTCGTACCCCAATCCCTCCCACCCAATTGTCCCCCTCAGCAACCCTTACCCCAATCCCTCCCACCCAATTCTCCCCCTCACAACCCTTACCCCAATCCCTCCCACCCAATTGTCCCCCTCAGCAACCCGTACCCCAATCCCTCCCACCCAATCGTCCCCCTCAGCAAACCCTTACCCCAATCCCTCCCACCCAATTCTCACCCTCACAACCCTTACCCCAATCCCTCCCACCCAATTGTCCCCCTCAGCAACCCTTACCCCAATCCCTCCCACCCAATTGTCCCCCTCAGCAACCCTTACCCCAATCCCTCCCACCCAATCGTACCCCTCAGCAACCTGTACCCCAATCCCTCCCACCCAATTGTCCCCCTCAGCAACCCTTACCCCAATCCCTCCCACCCAATTCTCCCCCTCATAACCCTTACCCCAATCCCTCCCACCCAATTCTCACCCTCAACAAGCCTTACCCCAATCCCTCCCATCCAATCGTCCCCCTCAGCAACCCTTACTCCAATCCCTCCCACCCAATTCTCACCCTCAGCAACCCTTACCCCAGTCCCTCCCACCCAATTCGCACCCTCACCAACCCTTACCCCAATCCCTCCCACCCAATTGTCCCCCTCAGCAACCCTTACCCCAGTCCCTCCCACCCAATTCGCACCCTCACCAACCCTTACCCCAATCCCTCCCACCCAATTGTCCCCCTCACAACCCTTACCCCAATCCCTCCCACCCAATTGTCCCCCTCAGCAACCCTTACCCCAATCCCTCTCACCCAATTGTCCCCCTCAGCAACCCTTACCCCAATCCCTCCCACCCAATTGTCCCCCTCAGCAACCCTTACCCCAATCCCTCCCACCCAATCCTCCCCCTCAGCAACCCGTACCCCAGTCCCTCCCACCCAATTCGCACCCTCAGCAACCCTTTACCCCAATCCCTCCCACCCAATTCTCCCCCTCACTACCCTTACCCCAATCCCTCCCACCCAATTCTCCCCCTCACAACCCTTACCCCAATCCCTCCCACCCAATTGTCCCCCTCAGCAACCCGTACCCCAATCCCTCCCACCCAATTGTCCCCCTCAGCAACCCTTACCCCAATCCCTCCCACCCAATTGTCCCCCTCACAACCCTTACCCCAATCCCTCCCACCCAATTCTCACCCTCAGCAACCCTTACCCCAATCCCTCCCACCCAATTCTCCCCCTCAGCAACCCTTACCCCAATCCCTCCCACCCAATTCTCCCCCTCACATCCCTTACCCCAATCCCTCCCACCCAATTGTCCCCCTCAGCAACCCTTACCCCCAATCCCTCCCACCCAATTGTCCCCCTCAGCAACCCTTACCCCAATCCCTCCCACCCAATTGTCCCCCTCAGCAACCCTTACCCCAATCCCTCCCACCCAATTCTCACCCTCAGCAACCCTTACTCCAATCCCTCCCACCCAATTGTCCCCCTCAGCAACCCTTACCCCAATCCCTCCCACCCAATTCTCCCCCTCAGCAACCCTTACCCCAATCCCTCCCCACCCAATTCTCCCCCTCACAACCCTTACCCCAATCCCTCCCACCCAATTGTCCCCCTCAGCAACCCTTACTCCCAATCCCTCCCACCCAATTCTCACCCTCAGCAACCCCTCAGCAACCCTTACCCCAATCCCTCCCACCCAATTCTCCCCCTCACAACCCTTACCCCAATCCCTCCCACCTAATTGCCCCCCTCAGCAACCCTTACCCCAATCCCTCCCACCCAATTGTCCCCCTCAGCAACCCTTACCCCAATCCCTCCCACCCAATTGTCCCCCTCACAACCCTTACCCCAATCTCTACCACCCAATTGTCCCCCTCAGCAACGCGTACCCCAATCCCTCCAACCCAATCGTCCCCCTCAGCAACCCTTACCCCAATCCCTCCCACCCAATTCTCACCCTCACAACCCTTACCCCAATCCCTCCCACCCAATTCTCACCCTCACAACCCTTACCCCAATCCCTCCCACCCAATTCTCACCCTCACAACCCTTACCCCAATCCCTCCCACCCAATTCTCACCCTCACAACCCTTACCCCAATCCCTCCCACCCAATCGTCCCCCCTCAGCAACCCCTCACAACCCTTACCCCAATCCTTCCCACCCAATTCTCACCCTCAGCAACCCCTCACAACCCTTACCCCAATCCTTCCCACCCAATTCTCACCCTCAGCAACCCTTACCCCAATCCCTCCCACCCAATCGTCCCCCTCAGCAACCCCTCAGCAACCCTTACCCCAATGCTTCCCACCCAGTTCTCACCCTCTTTTTTTCTGTCACAAACCAATCTGTTTTTGAGCCATTTGTCTGTTGGTTCTTCTCGCGTGCATTTGTATGTTTACACCTTTATTCTTTTATTCACATCAGTTCAAGACAAACACAGATATATTTGAAGTGTATCAGCAAAAAGAAGTGTTATTATGAAATATACAAACTGTCTTTGAGGATACTCAGAAGTCTTAAAAATAGAAAAAAAAGAAGAAAAAAAAACAGAAAAAAAATCTTCAACATTTCGGTCATTGACTGTCATCAGTCCTGAAGATGGTCTATGATCGAAACTTTGAAGATTTTTGTCTTTTTTTTTTTTTTTCTATTTTCAAGTGTTCAGACATCCTCAAAGATAGTTTGTATAGTTGACAGAAGATCAGTGGTCAAAAAACATTCCTCTTGTTATAGTGAAAGAATCTCTCTTCATTGTTTCTGTCATATGCGCTTTGGGCTCTTGCAAGGTGAAGTGCTCTATAAGTATCCTTTTACATTACATACATTATATTTACATTGTGAAATGGAAGCAAAGAATGAAAAGAAGAAAGAGATGGTGTTGCACATGGCTCTGTGTGTGTCGTAGCCACGAGACCCTCTTCTTCAGTTGTCTCATCTTTGTTGTTAATTTATTTATCTATCAGCTTCAAATCATGCGTAGTGTGGTCTCAGAACTTAGCGGATGTGGTGTAGCGTATATGGACTAGTCCGCATGCAGTGACGCCTCCTTGATGAAACTGAAACTGAAACTGTGTGTGTGTGTGTGTGTCCAGTACATCCTGGAGGACATCTTCTGGTCGGGCACCCCCCTGCTGGAGTCGGTGGGGGAGCATGAGCCCCCCGTGGAGGAGCTGAGGGAGACGGTGCGCCAGGCCATCCAGAAGGCCCTCATCCCCCTCAAGGCCTACGCCCGCGAGTACGAGAAGTACCTGGAGCTGATGAACCTGGACATCAACCAGTACATCAAGTGAGGGGGGGGGGGGGGGGGGGGGGGGGGGGCTCCCTGGCCGTGGTGGATTTTTTTTTTTTTTTAATTGTAAGGTGTTTGTTTCCTGTCCGTTGTGGTCTGTGTGTTTTGTATTTAGGATTTCTGATGTGGATATGCGTATGTGAAATGTATGTATGTTCATGCAAGTCCAAAACATGTGTGTCTTGTTCTCTCTCTCTCTCTCTCTCTCTCTCTCTCTCTCTCTCTCTCTCCTCTCTCTCTCTCTCTCTCTCTCTCCACACACACACACACACACACACACACACAACACACACACACACACACACCACACACACACACACACACACACACACACACACACACACACACACATACATACACACACACGCACACATAGATTTGCAGACATGAATATATGTCTGTTTGTTAATGTGGTGTTGACTGCTGCAAGTTGTCAGACACTTTTCGCCAGGACTCATGCTTAGGTATTGTTGTGAGCAGACAGTGACATGCCCACAAAAAGAAAAAGAGAGATAAGAGAGCTAAAACCTAGAGCCTTGCCTGGTTTACCCCCAACTCCACCACAGTAAGTTCCCATAGACAGCCAACTTCCTGTTTGAAATATTTCAGATGCTTTTCCAGGTTATCAGGTTCTAAATTAGCTAGCAGCACAGTACAAATCCTGGTTGGTTGATTTTGCTCTGAACTGACTTCCATTTGCCTGTGGTGAGCTCCCTTTGTTCTGTCTCACTGACTCTCATGAGTGATTTCCTCAGTTCACACACACACACACACACACACACACACACACACACACACACACACACACACCACACACACACACACACACACACACACCGCACGCACATACACACACGCACGCACACACACACATACTCGCATTCGAAATTTAGCGCAAAATGGACATCCATACAACGTCCGTTTTTTGCCCAATTTGAGAAGATAGGTGATTGTTGGTTCTTCGTTTTCATTGCCCTGTATGATGTTTAGCTTGCCTGGAGAAGACCAAAGAGGTCGAAATGCATCGTGTTTTGTCTTATGTTTTGTTTGTCCCTTTTGTCGGGTGGAACAATTAAGATTTCTCTGAACTCCTCTGACATCAGTGTCCTTGCTCACATCTGCCCCTTGCAGGGAATACGAGAACCAGGAGCACACGGCGGCAGAGGTGAAGAAGGAGGTGGAGATGCACCTGGAGGAGAAGGAGAAGCTGGAGGCCACCATCCCCAGCAACATCATCATCGGCCCCTTCTGGGTCAACACGGAGAACACCCGCCAGGCCCTCTCCAAGAAGCGCAAGGCTCTCAGCAACGCCGTGCTGGAGCTTCTGGCAAGGCAGCTGAGAAAACAGGCAGACGATGTGAGTGTTGGCTGCAGGGGGAGACAGTGCAGTGAGAAAACAGGCAGACGATGTGAGTGTTGGCTGCAGGGGGAGACAGTCCAGTGGGAAAACAGGCAGACGATGTGAGTGTTGGCTGCAGGGTTAGACAGTGCAGTGCTCTGAAAACAGGCAGACGATGTGAGTGTTGGCTGCAGGGTTAGACAGTGCAGTGCTCTGAAAACAGGCAGACGATGTGAGTGTTGGCTGCAGGGGGAGACAGTCCAGTGGGAAAACAGGCAGACGATGTGAGTGTTGGCTGCAGAGTTAGACAGTGCAGTGCTCTGAAAACAGGCAGACGATGTGAGTGTTGGCAGCAGGGGGAGACAGTCCAGTGAGAAAACAGGCAGACGATGTGAGTGTTGGCTGCAGGGGTAGACAGTGCAGTGCTCTGAAAACAGGCAGACGATGTGAGTGTTGGCAGCAGGGGTAGAAAGTGCAGTGCTCTGAAAACAGGCAGACGATGTGAGTGTTGGTTGCAGGGGTAGACAGTGCAGTGCTCTGAAAACAGGCAGACGATGTGAGTGTTGGTTGCAGGGGTAGACAGTCCAGTGCTCTGAAAACAGGCAGATGATGTGAGTGTTGGCTGCAGGGGGAGACAGTCCAGTGAGAAAACAGGCAGACGATGTGAGTGTTGGTTGCAGGGGTAGACAGTGCAGTGCTCTGAAAACAGGCAGATGATGTGAGTGTTGGTTGCAGGGGTAGACAGTCCAGTGCTCTGAAAACAGGCAGATGATGTGAGTGTTGGCTGCAGGGGTAGACAGTGCAGTGAGAAAACAGGCAGACGATGTGAGTGTTGGTTGCAGGGGTAGACAGTGCAGTGCTCTGAAAACAGGCAGATGATGTGAGTGTTGGCTGCAGGGGTAGACAGTGCAGTGAGAAAACAGGCAGACGATGTGAGTGTTGGTTGCAGGGGTAGACAGTGCAGTGCTCTGAAAACAGGCAGACGATGTGAGTGTTGGCTGCAGGGGGAGACAGTGCAGTGCTCTGAAAACAGGCAGACGATGTGAGTGTTGGTTGCAGGGGGAGACAGTGCAGTGCTCTGAGTTGGAAAACAAGAAATCGAAGAATTCGGGAATGCAAGTGGGCTGATTAGTCCTCACCCCAATAGCGATAGATATCAGTGAATATATATATATATATATATATGTACCAAAGGATATGATCAGGACTCCAACATTTCTGCAATTTCATGGGATTCGCCTGCAAAATGTAAAAAAAAAAAAAGAGAGAGAAAGCATTGAAAAAAATTAAAAGAACAAAGAATTTAGGCGGGATTGAAAAGGAAAGTGGCAATGGGATTCCCAGAACATCAATGATGTTTTCTGTATGACAGCAGTTGAGGCTGATGTTGGGAGATGTCATGTTAGCTTGTTAGTGGGGAGATGTCATGTCAGCCTGTCAGTGGGGAGATGTCATGTCAGCCTGTCAGTGGGGAGATGTCATGTCAGCCTGTCAGTGGGGAGATGTCATGTCAGCCTGTCAGTGGGGAGATGTCATGTCAGCCTGTCAGTGGGGAGATGTCATGTCAGCCTGTCAGTGGGGAGATGTCATGTCAGCCTGTCAGTGGGGAGATGTCATGTCAGCCTGTCAGTGGGGAGATGTCATGTCAGCCTGTCAGTGGGGAGATGTCATGTCAGCCTGTCAGTGGGGAGATGTCATGTCAGCCTGTTAGTGGGGAGAAAGCACTCAGCATGATGCGTTGGCATGACACTGTAAAGGTGGGAAAGATGACAAACACTGCATCAACAAGCCGTCCTCGTGGTCGTTGGACCAAAATGTGGAGGATAAGTCACTCAGTGCTCAGGTTTGTGCCAGATTGCTCCATTCTGAATGCAGGTTTCAAATCTTTTCGGAATGAGGGAGAGGGAGGAAGGGGAAAGGTGGAAAGAGAGCAGTGAGAAAGGGGAGGGGGTGGGGGAGCATGCTGTAGAAATTCATGGATTTTGTTTTTCGTTGATAGTAGCCCTGTATGGTAAAGACAGTCTGACAGTGTTGGTGTTGCTCTCTTGGATATATGGCAGTGAAGGCAGTGATGATAACAAACTGACAATATCCAATTTTAGACATTGTGTTTTCGCATGGGGAAGGCAGTGATGTGATGAAGTGGATGGCATCCCATGTGATGGAGTATGTTGGTAGGGTAAAGATAGTGATGTGATGAAGTGGAATTTTGGCATCCCATGTGATGGAGTATGTTGGTAGGGTAAAGATAGTGATGTGATGAAGTGGATGGCATCCCATGTGATGGAGTATGTTGGTTGGGTAAAGTCAGTGATGAGAACAGGCAGACAATGCCAAATGTCATGGATGATGTGTCTGTGTGTCTTCAGGCCTGTGAGGAGTTCAAGGCCATCTCCCGAAAACTGTACGACAAGCCCAACTGCGTGGAGGAGCTGTCCGAGATGAGGGAGTGGATGAAAGGCATCCCTGAAAAACTGAAGGAGCACCAGGTCAGGAATGAGCACACCCTGTTTGGACCACTTGTGTGTTCTGTACCGTGTCCTGAGAGTAGGATTGGAGTTATTATAACAGAGAGAGAGACACACAGAGAGAGAGAGAGAAGAGAGAGAGAGAGAGAGAGAGAGAGAGAGAGAGAGAGAGAGAGAGACTGTGTGTGTGTGTGTGTGTGTGTGTGTGTGTGTGTGTGTGTGTGTGTGTGTGTGTGTGTGTGTACATGTGTATGTTTACACGTGTATATGTCAGTTTCAGAACAAAGCGTGGAGAAAGACAGAACTTGATACTGAATACTTGACAGATGTTGATGCTGAATGCTTAAAAGACAATACATATTAATCGTACAAAGAAGAACACTCAGAGTGCTACAGTGGCTAGTCTCAGTGATTCATTCAGTGTCAGAATCACAATCTGTTGTATGACCCCGTGTTGCAGGAATTGATCGACAAAGCCATGGAGGACTATGAGCTGATCGAGGAGTTCTACTACAACCTGTCCACAGACGACTTCAATGCAAAGTAAGGGCTCTGGCTGTCTGATCAAAGTCAGAATAGTATATTCCACAAACAAAGACAGTATTTGGCTTCAGCATTTTGTGAAACAGTGAGTTTTGTATCTTGAGTTGTGTTATAAAGGGAGCAAAGTTGCTGTTTTTTGTCTCTGTTTATTGTCTACTAATTCCAGTCTCACTTTAAGATTAGTCACTGGCATCTGTGAGCAAGGCAGACATTTTTGTAGCCGGAGAGTTTGAAAACACACTTTTTGTAACTTGAGAATTAAAAAAAACCCTTACCTAGAGAGCTTAAAACCCCATTTTACTAGGAGTGGAATTTTAGTGTTGTCACCTCAGTACGATGCCACTGACAAGGCCAGTGAGTGACGTCATGTTGTCACTCAGTACGATGCCACTGACCAAGGCCGGTGAGTGACGTCAGTGCTGTTACCTCAGTACGATGTCACTGACAAGGCCAGTGAGTGACGTCAGTGCTGTCACCTCAGTACGATGCCACTGACAAGGCCAGTGAGTGACGTCAGTGCTGTCACCTCAGTACGATGCCACTGACAAGGCAGGTGAGTGACGTCAGTGTTGTCACTCAGTACGATGTCACTGACAAGGCCAGTGAGTGACATCAGTGTTGTCACCTCAATATGATGCCATGACAAGGCCGGTGAGTGATGTCAGTGTTGTCACCTCAATACAGTACCACTGACAAGGCCAGTGAGTGACGTCAGTCTTGTCACCTCAGTACGATGTCACTGACAAGGCCAGTGAGTGACGTCAGTGCTGTCACCTCAGTACGATGTCACTGACAAGGCCAGTGAGTGACGTCAGTGTTGTCACCTCAGTACGATGTCACTGACAAGGCCGGTGAGTGACGTCAGTGTTGTCACCTCAGTACGATGCCACTGACAAGGCCAGTGAGTGACGTCAGTGTTGTCACCTCAGTACAATGCCACTGACAAGGCCAGTGAGTGACGTCAGTGTTGTCACCTCAGTACGATGCCACTGACAAAGCCAGTGAGTGACGTCAGTGTTGTCACCTCAGTACAATGCCACTGACAAGGCAGGTGAGTGACGTCAGTGCTGTCACCTCAGTACGATGCCACTGACAAGGCCGGTGATTGATGTCAGTGTTGTCACCTCAGTACGATGCCATGACAAGGCTGGTGAGTGACGTCAGTGTTGTCACCTCAGTACGATGCCACTGACAAGGCTGGTGATTGATGTCAGTGTTGTCACCTCAGTACGATGCCACTGACAAGGCCGGTGATTTGACGTCAGTGTTGTCACCTCAGTACGATGCCACTGACAAGGCCAGTGAGTGATGTCAGTGTTGTCACCTCAGTACGATGCCACTGACAAGGCCGGTGTAGAGACGTCAGTGTTGTCACCTCAGTACGATGCCACTGACAAGGCCAGTGAGTGATGTCGTGTTGTCACCTCAGTACGATGCCACTGACAAGGCCAGTGAGTGATGTCAGTGTTGTCATCTCAGTACAATGCTACTGACAAGGCCAGTGAGTGACGTCAGTGTTGTCACCTCAATACAATGCCACTGACAAGGCCGGTGAGTGACGTCAGTGTTGTCACCTCAGTACAATGCCACTGACAAGGCCGGTGATTGATGTCAGTGTTGTCACCTGAGTACGATGCCACTGACAAGGCCAGTGAGTGACGTCAGTGCTGTCACCTCAGTACAATGCCACTGACATGTCACCTCATACAGTGCCACTGACAAGCCCAGTGAGTGACGTCAGTGCTGTCACCTCAGTACAATGCCACTGACATGTCACCTCGTACAATGCCACTGACAAGCCCAGTGAGTGACGTCAGTGGTGTCACCTCAGTACAATGCCACTGACATGTCACCTCAGTAAGATGCCACTGACAAGGCCAGTGAGTGACGTCAGTGCTGTCACCTCAGTACAATGCCACTGACATGTCACCTCAGTACAATGCCACTGACAAGGCCGTGAGTGACGTCAGTGCTGTCACCTCAGTACAATGCCACTGACATGTCACCTCAGTACAATGCCACTGACAAGGTCAGTGAGTGACGTCAGTGTTGTCACCTCAGTATAATGCCACTGACAAGGCCAGTGAGTGACGTCAGTGCTGTTGCCTCAGTACAATGCCACTGACATGTCACCTCAGTACAATGCCACTGACAAGGCCAGTGAGTGACGTCAGTGTTGTCACCTCAGTACGATGCCACTGACAAGGCCGGTGAGTGACGTCAAGGAACAGAGATCGAGCCAGCTTGCATCTCCCCAAGAGAGGTGCAGTGTTCTCCACACGCTCAGACAACAGTAGTGATTACTGCTGTGAGCTGGAAAGTGGGAGACAGAGGGTCTATGTCCCATCAGAGACATGTTTGCGGGAATTTTTGCAGCCATGGCTGGCTTCTATTTAGAGTTGAGTATGCTGTGGATTTAAATGGGAAAGCTGGAATTGTATGGTCAAGTTTTATCCACTTTTTTATGTGTCTCTGAGAGAGGGTGCCTGTACCTCTGTCTGGTTGATACCTGTATGTACTTTTAGCACTATCCCTGCATATGCGTGCAGTCCCTGCCTACATAGTGATTTTGGCTTTTTTCAAATTTATTTTGCTTGTTATGTTTGGTCCGTGTTAACATCATGTTTGGTATGTCTGAAAAGAAGAAATCAAGGACTTTTAGAAAGATGAAACAGACTGCAACGTCACTGGAACATACAACAAACAAACAAGCACACAAGAAGTGTAAAGTGACGTCATTTTATTTACAAAGGACACCACAAAACTTCTGGATATTTCGGCGAAAGCGCCTTTTTCACAAACACAGGACAAAAGAGAAAAGAGATCCAAAACAATACTTCCCTTGCACAGCACAATCCACAAAAATCAAGGACTTTTAGATGAATGTACTTTCAAAACTGTAAAAGATTCTGCGTTTAGGAGATGTATGGATAAATAAAGTAACCAAAACACACAGAAATAAAAACAAGTGCAGAGTTTGACGATCAATGTTTTGTAATGGCATGCAGACAAATGGCTAATACATGTATGGTTTTTGTGCTTTTGGCTATCAGCTACAATCCATTTTTACAGAATTTTACTGAATTTGGGCCAGGGAGATTGTGCGAGTCAAGCGCCTGTGTGTGTGTGTTGCTGAATCAGTGGAATCAGTTCATTTGTCATTATAATCAGGAACATCTTCAAAGAGACTTGTTCTGAAGAAACGATTTGCCAGCGCCAAGCTGCCATTTTGACTAGCAGACAAATGGCCAGTGCCAGAAACGCGGTCAGTTCAGGTTAGAAAAACCCAGCGAGGGGCACTTTGTTTCAGTTGCAGACAGTGAACGTGAACTTTACCTAAACTTAAGAACTAGGGCATGTCAGGCTGCCAGGAACCCTTTACTTAGTTCTAGTGAGAGTTATTTCTCTAAGACGTCAGAGTTTGAATACTGGAATTTTTCGAAATGAGAACGCATGGACACGTGCACGCCGTAGACAGTGGAGTTCTCAGTCCACACACGGCACCGTGCACGCCGTAGACAGTGGAGTTCTCAGTCCACACACGGCACCGTGCACGCCGTAGACAGTGGAGTTCTCAGTCCACACACGGCACCGTGCACGCCGTAGACAGTGGAGTTCTCAGTCCACACACGGCACCGTGCACGCCGTAGGCAGTGGAGTTCTCAGTCCACGCATGGACACGTGCACGCCGTAGACAGTGGAGTTCTCAGTCCACACACGGCACCGTGCACGCCGTAGACAGTGGAGTTCTCAGTCCACACACGGCACCGTGCACGCCGTAGACAGTGGAGTTCTCAGTCCACACACGACACCGTGCACGCCGTAGGCAGTGGAGTTCTCAGTCCACGCATGGACACGTGCACGCCGTAGACAGTGGAGTTCTCAGTCCACACACGGCACCGTGCACGCCGTAGACAGTGGAGTTCTCAGTCCACACACGGCACCGTGCACGCCGTAGACAGTGGAGTTCTCAGTACACGCACGGCACCGTGCACGCCGTAGGCAGCAGAGCTACGGGCAACGCTCAGAGCCGTGCGTGCCATCGGCTAAAAGTTAAAGGTCACATTGAAAACAGTCCTGCTGAGAGGTCTCAAACCAGTGTGGAACTCTAACTGCATAGCATCATCTCCTCCCACACCCTTACACTCCCCCCCCCCCCCCCCAAAAAAAAAAAAAAAATGCTGCTAACAACACCGAATCTACCTAAGGCAGATCAGTAGTTAAATGGGGTGTAATGGACGAGCAGAATTGGGCTGAACGGTAGGTCAAAGGTTATGCAGCTGTGTCTGCCTGGCGTTGGTCTCAAAGTGCAGTGCATTGACCTGTCAGCGACTGTTGGGGGGTCGTTGGTCTCATAGTGCAGTACATTGACCTGTCAGCCATTGGATGGCATTGGTCTCATAGTGCAGTGCATTGACCTGTCAGTGACTGTGGGGGTGTCGTTGGTCTCATAGTGCAGTGCATTGACCTGTCAGTGACTGTTGGGGTGTCGTTGGTCTCATAGTGCAGTGCATTGACCTGTCAGTGACTGTAGGGGTGTCGTTGGTCTCATAGTGCAGTGCATTGACCTGTCAGTGACTGTGGAGGTGTCGTTGGTCTCATAGTGCAGTGCATTGACCTGTCAGTGACTGTGGGGGTGTCCAGGTGGACGGCCATTGGATGGCCTCACAAGATCGAGACCCAGATGGAACAGACATCCCGGCAGCTGGACGAAGATGAGGAGCGCTTCCACAAACTGCAGATGTCTGACCAGGCCAACTTTGAGGACAGGCTGGACACCTTGCAGGTCAGGTGTGTGTGTGTGTGTGTGTGTGTGTGTGTGTGTGTGTGTGTGTGTGTGTGTGTGCGTGTGTGTGTGCGTGTGTGTGTGTGTGTGTGGTTGTGTGGTGGTGTGTGTGTGTGTGTGTGTGTGTGTGTGTGTGTGTGTGTGTGGTGTGTGTGCGTGTGTGTGTGTGTGTGGTGTGTGTGTGTGTCTTGTGTGTGTGTGTGTGTGTGTGTCTTGTGTGTGTGTGTGTGTGTGTGTGTGTGTGTGTGTGTGTGTGTGTGTGTGTGTGTGTGTGTGTGTGCGTGTGTATGTGTGTGTGTGTGTGTGTGGCATGTGTGTGTGTGTGTGTGTGTGTGTGTGTGTGTGTGTGTGTGTGTGTGTGTGGAGTATGAGTGTGTGTGTGTGTGTGTGTCGGTTTCTAGCCTTAGCTGTATGCGTATGTTCGTTTTGCTTTCAATTTAATCAATCAAAGTGATTTTAGAATGTGTGTGTGTGTGTGTGTGTGTGTGTGTGTGTGTGTGTGTGTGTGTGTGTGTGTGTCTGTGGATGTGTGGTGTGTGTGTGTGTGCTTGTGTGTGTCTGTGAATATGTGTGTGTGTGTGTGTGTGTGTGTGTGTGTGTGTGTGTGTGTGTGTGTGTGTGTGTGTGTGTGTTGGGTTCATAGCTGTAGCTTTTGACTTGGCAACAAAATGATCACATCCTGCATTCTCTCTTATTTATGGATGGTATAGCTCTATTTTCCTTTCAGATCAGTAAGGACAGTGCTACATTCCTGCGGGAAAAGCTGGGAAGTTGGGGGACAAGCAAACAGAAATTTTATTGCACTATGAACAGTCAAAGTGAGCAGTTTTGACTGACTTCACAGAGAGAAAGAGAGACAAACACACACAGACATGAACACGCACACACGCGTGCACACACACACACACACACACACACACACACACACACACACACACACACACACACACACACACACACACACACACACACACACACACACATGCTCTAGCCAAGGTTTTGTGCATGTGTAATTATATCATGAGGACTCAGAAAAGGCAGTTGTTCGTTCCCCTTTCCCCAATTTACTTCTGGATGTCCTCAGTATACACAGTCCATAACCCTAGTGTGTTGACAAACCCTTCGCACAGACCGTTACATGTCAGTAAAGTCAAGGTCACTGTGTTTGGGTCAGATGGTGGTGGCAGGAATGGCTGCCCACTCAGAAATCCAGAAAGGACACGAGATCGCCAATGAGATGCGTCGGGTTAACAAGCAGCTGAAAGAGGCTCAGGGATTGGCTGTTACCTACAACAATCGTGAGCGGCTCTTTGGCATGCCTGTGACCAACGTGAGTTATGGTTCTTGCATAGTCTTGTGGTGGGGTTTTCCACACGGTTGTGCACCTTTGTTCTGTGCTTGTTTGTTGATTTGAATTTGTGAAATGCTTATGACCAGTGTCAAAGACATTGTTTATCTGTTGCTGGTGGTTTTTGTCTTGTATAACAGCTGGCAATCAAATTTAGGGTTATGTGTAGGTTTGTGGAGCTGATGTTGAAACTCTACATTGTGCTGTTTGTTTGTGTTGGCATGTTGATGCACTTTTTTCTCACATGCAGAGATCCACCAGGGTTTATGTCTGTGCATGCATTTAACCAGTTGTGTCTGGCTTGATTGGATTCTTATGAGGAATCTTTCAGACCATTGTCTTACTCGGTTTAAGAAGGATTTTATACAATTTTTTTTTTCAAAACTTTTACACAGATTGAAAACCTTTGATTTTTGGACAATTTCTTGTGCATTTGAAATGGAAGTGACAGTGTTTGAGGTGCATGTTTGTGGTGACTAACCCGATTTTGTGGAGTTTTTCTGTTGGAAGGTGTTGTCATCTAATCGCGGCCGCCAGTGTGGTGGTTATCGCCACGGAGTGTTGTGTAGTGTGGTAATTGGTCCTGGGCAAGATGGCCAATTTATTGTGCCATGATAACAAACAACATCACCTCAGCATGTCTGGTTCTGCTTTGTTTTTTGCATGCACTATCTGTTTGCGTGCACTATCTGTTTGCGTGCACTATCTGTTTGCATGCACTATCTGTTTGCATTCACTATTGTTTGCAGTGTCCTTTGATTTTTCTCTTTTTAAACAAACTTTAGCATGGCCGGTGTTTGATGTTATCGCTCTGCTCACAGTGAAGTCTGCATGTTTTTCTTTTGTGTGTGGCATTTCTCTGTTGTGTGTGTGTGTGTGCGTACCTTTATGATTTAGTGTCACCAATGCAAGCACCAGCCTGCAGTTTGTTTGGAGTGTAGCGTAGTTCTTCACTTCCATGTGCAAGGTGTGATCAGTGTGTTGGGCCAGTATGTAGGTCAGGTGTCGGTAGTTCTTCACTTCCATGTGCAAGGTGTGATCAGTGTGTTGGGCCAGTATGTAGGTCAGGTGTCGGTAGTTCTTCACTTCCATGTGCAAGGTGTGATCAGTGTGTTGGGCCAGTATGTAGGTCAGGTGTCAGTAGTTCTTCACTTCCATGTGCAAGGTGTGATCAGTGTGTTGGGTCAGTATGTAGGTCAGGTGTCGGTAGTTCTTCACTTCCATGTGCAAGGTGTGATCAGTGTGTTGGGCCAGTATGTAGGTCAGGTGTCGGTGAAGCCTCAGCCTTGAGACTCTCTTCCAATTCTTTGTTTTGTTTTAGCTATTCATTTACGCATAAATCTGCATGTTACAGTCCCATGGCTTAGCAGATATTGTGGGGCATATATGGACTAGGCTGCACCCAGTGAGGCCTCCTTAGTGAAACTGAAACTGAAACTGAAACTCACAGCCGTGGAGGTGGTATCTGTGATGGTCTGTGGCAAAGAACACCGCTGGGTGGTCACAGTGTAATGTAATGTAAAAGGATATTTATAGAGCGCTTTACCTCGCGAGAGCCCAAAGCGCATGGGTGTGGACATCGTTGGCTGAGCTGTTAAATCATCTGTTGAACATGGGCAACCTATTGCAGACTGGTCAGTGGAGATGACATGCCTCTGTCTCTGGCATCGAGGGACACTGGCTGCTGGTGACACACTGTATATTTTCTTAGACAGAGGTGTTTGCACAAGTTCTGTTTCTTTTTGTTTCTCTTTACACCCCCTTTGTGTGTGTTTAGAAACTGTGTGTAGAGTAGTGTATATGGAAATGGGTGATTGCTGTTAGGTGATTGCGGTCAGATGATTGCTGTCAGGTGATTGCTGTCAGGTCTCTGTGACAAATGGTTCTGCAGTGTGGGAAAGACACCGGACTGTTGTCACTTGTGCCTTTCTTGGGAGGGGGGGGGGGGGGACTTTTATCAGTTAGTTCTTATGGAAAGTAGAACACTAGAGCTGTGTAGTCTTGTTTGTGGTACTCTTTCTTTGTCTCTGTGTCTGTCTGCCTTTCTTGGGGGGCGGGTACTTTTATCAGTTAATTTTCATGGAAAGGAGAACACTAGAGCTGTATAGTCTTGTTTGTGGTACCTCTCTTTGTCTCTGTCTCTGTCTGTCAGTCTCATCATGGTATCTGCAGTGTTAGGACATTCCAACAACACTCTTGGAGACACATCCATTAAGGGGATGAGACTGGATTATGTTCTAGGCTTTCCATTTGAGCCTGTTTAGTACACTCAGCTTTGGGTAGGAGGTGGATGGGTAGGAAGAAAGGTAAATGTGTGTGTGTGTGTGTGTGTGTGTGTGTGTGTGTGTGTGTGTGTGTGTGTGTGTGTCTGTCTGTCTGTCTGTCTGTCTGTGTGTATATATATGTGTGTGTGTGTGTGTGTGTGTGTGTGTGTGTGTGTGTGTGTGTATGTGTGTGTGTGTTTGTGTGTGTGTGTGTGTCTGTGTCTCTGTGTCTCTGTGTGTATGTGTGTGTGTGTTTGTGTGTGTGTGTGTGTGTCTCTGTGTGTATGTGTGTGTGTGTGTGTGTGTGTGTGTGTGTGTGTGTGTGTTGTGTGTGTGTGTGTGTGTGTGTGTCTCTCTCTGTGTGTATGTGTGTGTGTGTGTTTCTCTGTGTGTGTGTGTGTGTGTGTGTGTGTTGTGTTGTGTGTGTGTGTGTGTGTGTGTGTGTGTCTCTGTGTCTCTGTGTGTATGTGTGTGTGTGTTTCTGTGTGTGTGTGTGTGTGTGTCTGTGTGTATGTGTGTGTGTGTTTCTCTGTGTGTGTGTGTGTGTCTGTGTGTGTGTGTTGTGTGTGTTGTGTGTCTCTGTGTGTATGTGTGTGTGTGTGTGTGTGTTTCTGGGTGTGTGGTGTCTCTGTGTCTCTGTGTGTATGTGTGTGTGTATGTGTGTGGTGTGTGTGTGTGTGTGTGTGTGTGTGTGTGTGTGTGTGTGTGTGTGTGGTTGATGTCTCAGAAGCTGCTCACAAACTCATGCTGTGATGTGGTTTCATGTGATATTTGTGTGTCCATACAGCTCTTTGTGTGTATGTCTGTCTGTGTATGTATGTGATGTCTCACAGGTTGCTTGTGAACTCATGTTTATTCAGCTGTTATCTACTCATTTGATCATATCTACATATTCATTTGTTTATGTATTCTGGCATTGACGCCAATAAGCAACACTGACTCGCTTATTTTCCTGGTTTATTTGATCCAGTCCCTGTACTGGACTGAAGCGTGGCACTAACTTGCATGACACAGGCCCAGTGCTTACTTAAACCCTGATGCTAGCTGGCATGGCAAGGATGCAGTATGTGCACTATAGCTTGAACTGATACAATCACCATGCTGATTCAAACAAGTTATTCCATCAGGCGAATTCATATTCGCCATTGCCCTCAGTGGTGGTAGTGTTTTTTACAAAATGGTACTTTTTTCTTCTTCTGTACAGTGTATATCTGGAAGTGTATGTCTTGAAATGTATGACTTAAGTGTATATATTCCTATGTAATCTTTGAATCCAGCAAAGACCTACTGCAGTAACTTTGCCTTTGTGCAGCATTTGTTGAGGCTGGCTCCGGTCATCTGTCCCATAACTGCTACAGGCGTTGTCAGGTCCTGGGTCATAGGCTGTCAGTAGTTTTTGTTGTTGTTTTTTTAAATTAAATCTTATATTTAGTTCTTCAAGCTGTTAGAGTAAGTGCTTCTGATTGTGCCGCAAAACATGACTTTGTACATTAGAAAAATGCAGATACACAGATGGTCATAACTGAAAAAAAATTTAGTATCAGATTTTAACAATCTAAGGTTATGTGACCAATGTGACAAGATGTCTTGAGAACGATGAAAAAAAGTGTTACGTCACATCATGTTGATATCACCAGCCATCGCCATACCTTCATTCAGGTTACAAAACATTGATTTCGACCAACGAACTAAAGTGAACTGACATGACTTTGAACCAGTGGAGCTAAGAGGACTTGGTGCCTCTGTTTTGCAACATGAACACATCACATGCATGGTCAGTGGCAGCATAAACCGGGGTGTAGCTATGTACCTAGGGATAAGAACTGATTGTGCACTGCATTAAGCAAACCACACGGAAATTATGTTAAAAGGGATTGAAAGAAATTTCGATGAAGAGTTGATGAAAATCTTTACTTTATTATTGAATGAAGGAAAGTGAGCTGAACAGTCATAGCAAAGCACTAACAACTCAATTCTGTATCCGTCACAGCCGATGGAAAATATGCGGGGTATTGTCGTAAACCAAGTCACAGAAAAACTCTGTAGCTGATTGGTTGAGGCCTTTGAAGCCGTGTCAAATGATTTCTCTTTCTTTAGTCGCTGATCTTTTCAGCTTTCTTCTCTTCAAGAGATCTGAAGATCGTCCAGTTCCTGCCCTTGGCTCCCTGACTCCTTTTTTTCACTCTTCTGTGTCTTCGTTCCTTGAGTTGTGTGATGCATTTTCCTTCGTACCATCTCCTGTTGGAGACCTTGCTGTTGTGGTGGAGACTTGTCGATGGAATTCAGTTTCACCATGGTGACACATTCCATGGTTACATGTTTTTCAGTAACCGCTGTGGAGTCAACATACTTTTTTTTGCCAGTCAATGTACTGAAGAGCAAAGAACAAAAGACTAAAGAACAAAAATATTGGAATGAAAAGGATTAGAGATGTATCTAGAGGGTGGAGGGGAGAGAGAAGATGGGGAGGGTGTGTCTTATATGCAATTAAAAAAAAACTATGGCAGATATCTTACATACAATAATTACAGATCTCCAAGACAACAAAGAATTCCTTTGAAGAGATGGGTATCTACAGCATGTGTGGAGTGTAGAAAAGGAGAGAGAGAGTACAGAAGAGAGGGGGAGGTATCTACAGCATGTGTGGAGTGTAGAAAAGGAGAGAGAGTACAGAAGGAGAGGGGGAGGTATCTACAGCATGTGTGGAGTGTAGAAAAGGAGAGAGAGTACAGAAGAGAGGGGGAGGTATCTACAGCATGTGTGGAGTGTAGAAAAGGAGAGAGAGTACAGAAGAGAGGGGGAGGTATCTACAGCATGTGTGGAGTGTAGAAAAGGAGAGAGAGTACAGAAGAGAGGGGAGGTATCTACAGCATGTGTGGAGTGTAGAAAAGGAGAGAGAGTACAGAAGAGAGGGGGAGGTATCTACAGCATGTGTGGAGTGTAGAAAAGGAGAGAGAGAGTGCAGAAGAGAGGGGGGGGTATCTACAGCATGTGTGGAGTGTAGAAAAGGAGAGAGAGTACAGAAGAGAGGGGGAGGTATCTACAGCATGTGTGGAGTGTAGAAAAGGAGAGAGAGTACAGAAGAGAGGGGGAGGTATCTACAGCATGTGTGGAGTGTAGAAAAGGAGAGAGAGTACAGAAGAGAGGGGGGGTATCTACAGCATGTGTGGAGTGTAGAAAAGGAGAGAGAGAGTACAGAAGAGAGGGGGAGGTATCTACAGCATGTGTGGAGTGTTAGAAAAGGAGAGAGAGAGTACAGAAGAGAGGGGGAGGTATCTACAGCATGTGTGGAGTGTAGAAAAGGAGAGAGAGTACAGAAGAGAGGGGGAGGTATCTACAGCATGTGTGGAGTGTAGAAAAGGAGAGAGAGTACAGAAGAGAGGGGGAGGTATCTACAGCATGTGTGGAGTGTAGAAAAGGAGAGAGAGTGCAGAAGAGAGGGGGAGGTATCTACAGCATGTGTGGAGTGTAGAAAAGGAGAGAGAGAGTGCAGAAGAGAGGGGGAGGTATCTACAGCATGTGTGGAGTGTAGAAAAGGAGAGAGAGTACAGAAGAGAGGGGGAGGTATCTACAGCATGTGTGGAGTGTAGAAAAGGAGAGAGAGTACAGAAGAGAGGGGGAGGTATCTACAGCATGTGTGGAGTGTAGAAAAGGAGAGAGAGTACAGAAGAGAGGGGGAGGTATCTACAGCATGTGTGGAGTGTAGAAAAGGAGAGAGAGTACAGAAGAGAGGGGGAGGTATCTACAGCATGTGTGGAGTGTAGAAAGGAGAGAGAGAGTACAGAAGAGAGGGGGAGGTATCTACAGCATGTGTGGAGTGTAGAAAAGGAGAGAGAGTACAGAAGAGAGGGGAGGTATCTACAGCATGTGTGAGTGTAGAAAAGGAGAGAGAGTACAGAAGAGAGGGGGAGGTATCTACAGCATGTGTGGAGTGTAGAAAAGGAGAGAGAGTACAGAAGAGAGGGGGAGGTATCTACAGCATGTGTGGAGTGTAGAAAAGGAGAGAGAGTACAGAAGAGAGGGGGAGGTATCTACAGCATGTGTGGAGTGTAGAAAAGGAGAGAGAGAGTGCAGAAGAGAGGGGGAGGTATCTACAGCATGTGTGGAGTGTAGAAAAGGAGAGAGAGTACAGAAGAGAGGGGGAGGTATCTACAGCATGTGTGGAGTGTAGAAAAGGAGAGAGAGTACAGAAGAGAGGGGGAGGTATCTACAGCATGTGTGGAGTGTAGAAAAGGAGAGAGAGTACAGAAGAGAGGGGGAGGTATCTACAGCATGTGTGGAGTGTAGAAAAGGAGAGAGAGTACAGAAGAGAGGGGGAGGTATCTACAGCATGTGTGGAGTGTAGAAAAGGAGAGAGAGAGTACAGAAGAGAGGGGAGGTATCTACAGCATGTGTGGAGTGTAGAAAAGGAGAGAGAGTACAGAAGAGAGGGGGAGGTATCTACAGCATGTGTGGAGTGTAGAAAAGGAGAGAGAGTACAGAAGAGAGGGGGAGGTATCTACAGCATGTGTGGAGTGTAGAAAAGGAGAGAGAGTACAGAAGAGAGGGGGAGGTATCTACAGCATGTGTGGAGTGTAGAAAAGGAGAGAGAGAGTGCAGAAGAGAGGGGGAGGTATCTACAGCATGTGTGGAGTGTAGAAAAGGAGAGAGAGAGTACAGAAGAGAGGGGGAGGTATCTACAGCATGTGTGGAGTGTAGAAAGGAGAGAGAGAGTGCAGAAGAGAGGGGGAGGTATCTACAGCATGTGTGGAGTGTAGAAAAGGAGAGAGAGTACAGAAGAGAGGGGGAGGTATCTACAGCATGTGTGGAGTGTAGAAAAGGAGAGAGAGAGTACAGAAGAGAGGGGGAGGTATCTGCAGCATGTGTGGAGTGTAGAAAAGGAGAGAGAGTACAGAAGAGAGGGGGAGGTATCTACAGCATGTGTGGAGTGTAGAAAAGGAGAGAGAGAGTACAGAAGAGAGGGGGAGGTATCTACAGCATGTGTGGAGTGTAGAAAAGGAGAGAGAGAGTACAGAAGAGAGGGGGAGGTATCTACAGCATGTGTGGAGTGTAGAAAAGGAGAGAGAGTGCAGAAGAGAGGGGGAGGTATCTGCAGCATGTGTGGAGTGTAGAAAAGGAGAGAGAGTACAGAAGAGAGGGGGAGGTATCTACAGCATGTGTGGAGTGTAGAAAAGGGGAGAGAGAGAGTACAGAAGAGAGGGGGAGGTATCTACAGCATGTGTGGAGTGTAGAAAAGGAGAGAGAGTACAGAAGAGAGGGGGAGGTATCTACAGCATGTGTGGAGTGTAGAAAAAGGAGAGAGAGAGTACAGAAGAGAGGGGGAGGTATCTACAGCATGTGTGGAGTGTAGAAAAGGAGAGAGAGTACAGAAGAGAGGGGGAGGTATCTACAGCATGTGTGGAGTGTAGAAAAGGAGAGAGAGTACAGAAGAGAGGGGGAGGTATCTACAGCATGTGTGGAGTGTAGAAAAGGAGAGAGAGTACAGAAGAGAGGGGGAGGTATCTACAGCATGTGTGGAGTGTAGAAAAGGAGAGAGAGAGTACAGAAGAGAGGGGGAGGTATCTACAGCATGTGTGGAGTGTAGAAAAGGAGAGAGAGTACAGAAGAGAGGGGGAGGTATCTACAGCATGTGTGGAGTGTAGAAAAGGAGAGAGAGTACAGAAGAGAGGGGAGGTATCTACAGCATGTGTGGAGTGTAGAAAAGGAGAGAGAGAGTACAGAAGAGAGGGGGAGGTATCTACAGCATGTGTGGAGTGTAGAAAAGGAGAGAGAGAGTACAGAAGAGAGGGGGAGGTATCTACAGCATGTGTGGAGTGTAGAAAAGGAGAGAGAAGTACAGAAGAGAGGGGGAGGTATCTACAGCATGTGTGGAGTGTAGAAAAGGAGAGAGAGAGTACAGAAGAGAGGGGAGGTATCTACAGCATGTGTGGAGTGTAGAAAAGAGAGAGAGAGTACAGAAGAGAGGGGGAGGGGGGCTGAAACAAGTTTGTTCCATCTTTTGTTTTCTGCTTATGAAGAGGGAGAAGGAGACTTCACATACACAAATAATGTTCCATTCAAGTCAGATCCACAAAACAAAACAAAAAATAAAGAAGCCAAAGAAGAAAAAGATGGTGAAGAATAGAAAACTGGATTTCATAGAGATCTTGTGCACTTCTCACCATTGTTTGTGAAGCATACTGATTGAGATGTTTTTGATCTTGTGTGCTGCCACAGCTTATGTGTGTCTGCACTTTACATGGCTCTTTCACACTGACTCTAAAAGCACAGTGTGTTTCTGTACACATTTTGCATGCATGCACAGCAAATATTTGCCCAATCAGCCTTTTTTTGTCTCCAATTTTTTGTTGTTGTGTGTTTTATATATGCTCAAAAAGTTTCATCTTGTTCTGATGGGATTATCGTGTGCAATGTTTGTACTGGTTATTTAGATGACTTGTTTGTGTATACCAGAGTTGTTGTTTTTTCTAGATGTGACTCTTGTCTTTTATAGATCTGTCTGAAAGCTTTGTGCTGGTAGTACTGTGATCTTTCTGACTTTCCAGCTCTTGTCTGCTGCTCCATAGCAGGATATGCTGGCAATAAGAGGAAGGGGAAACTGGAGAGGGTGGTGTGTAAATCACTGCTCCATGGCAGGATATGCTGGAAATAAGATGAAGGGGACACTGGAGATGGTGGTGTGTAAATCAACAGATTTGAGTGAGAAAGATCACGGTACTACAGTCTGACAGTGACTGGGTTTGGTATGGTTTTCAGTGTACAGACAGAATGGAAAATAGAAAGATCACGGTACTACAGTCTGACAGTGACTGGGTTTGGTATGGTTTTCAGTGTACAGACAGAATGGAAAATAGAAAGATCACGGTACTACAGTCTGACAGTGACTGGGTTTGGTATGGTTTTCAGTGTACAGACAGAATGGAAAATAGAAAGATGGTATAACAGTGACAGTCTGCTTAATACATGTAAAGAAATTAGAGCAGAGCAGAGCTGATTTTGTAATGGAAGAAAAAAATAATTGAAAACAATGTTACAACAGACTTCACACACATGAATGAATGGATGCGACCATGTTGGCAAGAGCACACATTCACTCCAACACACATATGCACATGTGCACACACACACACCACACACACACAGACACACACAACACACACACACACACACACATGCTGGTGACTACTCATTTTTGAGTGAACCAGCTTTTTAGGAAGAAGAAGAAGACGCAGATCTTGAAGAACACCAAGCATGTTTTCCTTTGAGAGAGTTCTAACCTATCAAACCCTGTCATACAGCTGTCTCCTCCTCAACATGCAGACAGGCCTCAAAGGAGAGCACCAACGCTTGTTGATTGCCGCTACTGAAGTGCGGAAAAAAAAATTGAGATGGGTGGGGTGGGGGGGGGGGGGGGGGGGGGGGGGCTGATCAGTGTCACATGAACGCAAAGACTGAAATTCTTATTAATTGTTAAAGGGGTCAGCTCCAGTCTTTTCAAAGCGCGCAATGTTTTGTTTCTCTTTCGACACTTTTTCCAAGCGAAGGTGAAAATCGTTTGAGGTTTTTGCTGCATTTCCAATGACGCTGTTGCTGTTGTCTCCCTTGTGTGTTTGCCGCCGGCCTGGTGCCTGTGCCGCCTGTAGCTGAGGGCTGTCTTTGTTATTGTAGTACGACAAGCTGACCAAGCTTGTCAAGGACTTTGAGCCCTACCGCAATCTGTGGGTCACCGTCTCGACTGGCTACGATGGCAGGAAAGCTGGATGAATGACCCTTTGACCTCTATCAACGCAGAGGAAGTGGAGAAGAATGTTATGGATGCGTACAAGACCATGCACAAATCTGTGAAGATTTTCAACGAGATTCCAAGTATGTGGGTTTTGTTTGTTTGTTTGAGAGGTGTGTCAGAGGACGGGGATTCAATTTGCTGAAGATTGTGTGTGTGTGTGTGTGTGTATGTGTGCATGTGTGTGTGTGTGTGTGTGTGTGTGTGTGTGTGTGTGTGTGTGTGTTCATGTGTATGTGTGTGTGTGTGTGTGTGTGTGTGTGTGTGTGTGTGTGTGTGTGTGTGTGTGTAGCTCTTTCAGTCCACATGTGTATAGTTCAGTTATTCATCATCAACAGGAGAACTGGTAGATAATCTCCTGCACACATCAAATCGTACTGTACCAAGTGACTCACCATTGATGCAGGATCTTTTCTGGTGGGTTGCTTTACGGTGATCCAACACTGACAGCTCTCTGTTGATATCAGCCACTGTCACTGTCACTTCAACAGAATTCATCCAGATAAGATTATTTTCAGGAGGCAGTTGGGAGGGGGTTTAGTGCCAGGAGAGCAAGGCCACTGACCCAGCATAAAGACAGAACCATTAAAAAAACAAAAACCAGAAACATAAGCACCTGCTATCTTCACTAATGGTTGGTTCCATTTTGTGTGCGTGTGGAGCATGAGACAGCTTAATACTGAGCTGAAATGTCCTTCAACAGAAAGTATAGGGAGAAAAAGACTGATGGAAAAACAAAGAAAAGATATCTGGTGTTGTTGGTGGCTAGGAGCTACAAGAGATGGCCGGCATGTAGTTTTGTTGAAGGCTGGGGTGTAGCTAATCAGGGAGCTGTGTGTGTGGAATAACAGCAGTGTTCAGTTCATGTGCTTTATCATAGGACTCGGTTGTGAAGGTGAGTAGGATTTGTCTTCTTTCTTTTTCTTTCTTTCTTTTCTTTTCTCTTTCTCTCTCTCTCTCTCTCGCTCTCGCTCTCTCTCTCTCTCTCTCGCTCTCTCTCTCTCTCTCTCTCTCTCTCTCTCTCTCTCTCTCTCTCTCTCTCTCTCTCTCTCTCTCTCTTAAGCTGACCAATGACCCATTTTGTGGCATGATGCTCTCAGATGTTATTAAAAAAGGTCACTTGACATATTACTATTACTTCAAAGGAAAACCAACTGTTTTTGCAGGTTTTTTGTTGTTGATGAAATGGTCATGAATGCTTTGAGAGTATTAAAATCGTTTTTGGACAAATTATTTTTAATGTATGTGTCATAATCAGTGAGAGAATCCTTAGAGTTGAGCTGAAGGAGGGAGGGAGGGAGGGAGGGAGGGGATCAAAGAGCGGTGATCCTGGAATGGAGATAAGATAAGATAATGTTGCTTATAGCCCAGCCGACCGCAAAGGGCCACATCTGGAATGGAGATAAGATAATGTTGCTTATAGCCCAGCCGACCGCAAAGGGCCACATCTGGAATGGAGATAAGATAATGTTGCTTATAGCCCAGCCGACCGCAAAGGGCCACATCTGGAATGGAGATAAGATAATGTTGCTTATAGCCCAGCCGACCGCAAAGGGCCACATCTGCAATGGAGATAAGATAATGTTGCTTATAGCCCAGCCGACCGCAAAGGGCCACATCTGCAATGGAGATAAGATAATGTTGCTTATAGCCCAGCCGACCGCAAAGGGCCACATCTGCAATGGAGATAAGATAATGTTGCTTATAGCCCAGCCGACCGCAAAGGGCCACATCTGGAATGGAGATAAGATAATGTTGCTTATAGCCCAGCCGACCGCAAAGGGCCACATCTGGAATGGAGGCTTGGGAAGTTGTGGGAGGAGAGGTGGGTAGGATTCATCATCATCATCATCGCCTATTGCCCCTCCCGGGGTACAGGCTGCCAGCCAAGGACCTCCAGGCATCTCTGTCCTGGGCTCTTCTGTCCAGCTGGTTCCAACTCATCCCCATGTTCCTGATGTCAGGATTTCACCACATGGTGTCATACATCTTCTTGTCGAAGACCCATCCCTTCCCAGGGCTGACATGTCGATTTGATCTTTGGTTGGTGTTTTTGTAGCTGTGGTTTGTTTTACGGGGTAGGGTAGCTGGCCCCACGCCCAACCCTCCTCCTTTATCCGGGCTTGGGACTGGCATGATTCCCAAAAAGGGTCTCCTGGTGGAGTTGTGGGTAGAATTGGAGAGGGGAAAAGGTGCTCCATGACACTTATTGAATGAGTGAGGTGTGTGTGTGTGTGTGTGTGTGTGTGTGTGTGTGTGTGTGTGTGTGTGTGTGTGTGTGTGTTTGGTGTGTGTGTGTGTGTGTGTGTGTGTGTGTGTGTGTGTGTGTGTGTGTGTACATGTGTGTGGTGTGTGTGTGTGTGTGTGTTTGTGTGTGTGTGTGTGAGTGTGTGTGTGTGTATGTGGCGTGTGTGTATGTGTATCGTGTGTGTATGTGTGGCGTATGTATTCATGGCGTCAATGTGTGATGTCGTGCAGACGTTCAGGATGTTGCATCAGAGATCAAGGGTATGATCGAGGATTTCCGCCCGTACATCCCCTCATCCAGGGGCTGAGGAACCCTGGCATGCGCAACAGGCACTGGGAGCAGGTGGGTACCTGAATACACTGGGTCTGTCTGACTGGGTAAATGTACCCTGAATACACTGGGTCTGTCTGACTGGGTAAATGTACCCTGAATACACTGGGTCTGTCTGACTGGGTAAATGTACCTGAATACACTGGGTCTGTGTGACTGGGTAAATGTACCCTGAATACACTGTGTTGGTCTGTCTGACTGGGTAAATGTACCCTGAATACACTGGGTCTGTCTGACTGGGTAAATGTACCCTGAATACACTGGGTCTGTGTGACTGGGTAAATGTACCCTGAATACACTGTGTTGGTCTGTCTGACTGGGTAAATGTACCCTGAATACACTGTGTTGGTCTGTCTGACTGGGTAAATGTACCCTGAATACACTGGGTCTGTCTGACTGGGTAAATGTACCCTGAATACACTGGGTCTGTCTGACTGGGTAAATGTACCCTGAATACACTGGGTCTGTCTGAATGGGTAAATGTACCCTGAATACACTGTGTCTGTCTGACTGGGTAAATGTACCCTGAATACACTGGGTCTGTGTGACTGGGTAAATGTACCCTGAATACACTGGGTCTGTGTGACTGGGTAAATGTACCCTGAATACACTGTGTTGGTCTGTCTGACTGGGTAAATGTACCCTGAATACACTGTGTCTGTCTACTGGGTAAATGTACCCTGAATACACTGGGTCTGTGTGACTGGGTAAATGTACCCTGAATACACTGTGTTGGTCTATCTGACTAGGTAAATGTACCCTGAATACACTGGGTCTGTCTGACTGGGTAAATGTACCCTGAATACACTGGGTCTGTGTGACTGGGTAAATGTACCCTGAATACACTGTGTTGGTCTGTCTGACTGGGTAAATGTACCCTGAATACACTGTGTCTGTCTACTGGGTAAATGTACCCTGAATACACTGGGTCTGTGTGACTGGGTAAATGTACCCTGAATACACTGTGTTGGTCTATCTGACTGGGTAAATGTATCCTGAATACACTGGGTCTGTCTGACTGGGTAAATGTACCCTGAATACACTGTGTCTGTCTGACTAGGTAAATGTACCCTGAATACACTGGGTCTGTCTGACTGGGTAAATGTACCTGAATACACTGGGTCGGTCTGACTAGGTAAATGTACCCTGAATACACTGTGTCTGTCTGACTGGGTAAATGTACCCTGAATACACTGGGTCTGTCTGACTGGGTAAATGTACCCTGAATACACTGTGTTGGTCTGTCTGACTGGGTAAGTGTACCCTGAATACACTGGGTCTGTCTGACTGGGTAAATGTACCCTGAATACACTGGGTCTGTCTGACTGGGTAAATGTACCCTGAATACACTGGGTCTGTCTGACTGGGTAAATGTACCCTGAATACACTGTGTTGGTCTGTCTGACTGGGTAAATGTACCCTGAATACACTGGGTCTGTGTGACTGGGTAAATGTACCCTGAATACACTGGGTCTGTCTGACTGGGTAAATGTACCCTGAATACACTGTGTTGGTCGGTCTGACTGGGTAAATGTACCCTGAATACACTGAGTCTGTCTGACTGGGTAAATTAACCCTGAATACACTGGGTCTGTCTGACTGGGTAAATGTACCCTGAATACACTGTGTTGGTCTGTCTGACTGGGTAAATGTACCCTGAATACACTGTGTTAGTCTGTCTGACTGGGTAAATGTACCCTGAATACACTGGGTCTGTCTGACTGGGTAAATGTACCCTGAATACACTGTGTTGGTCTGTCTGACTGGGTAAATGTACCCTGAATACACTGGGTCTGTCTGACTGGGTAAATGTACCCTGAATACACTGGGTCTGTGTGACTGGGTAAATGTACCTGAATACACTGGGTCTGTCTGACTGGGTAAATGTACCCTGAATACACTGTGTTGGTCTGTCTGACTGGGTAAATGTACTCTGAATACACTGGGTCTGTGTGACTGGGTAAATGTACCCTGAATACACTGGGTCTGTCTGACTGGGTAAATGTACCCTGAATACACTGTGTCTGTCTGACTAGGTAAATGTACCTGAATACACTGGGTCTGTTGACTGGGTAAATGTACCCTGAATACACTGGGTCTGTCTGACTGGGTAAATGTACCCTGAATACACTGGGTCTGTCTGACTGGGTAAATGTACCCAGAATACACTGGGTCTGTCTGACTGGGTAAATGTACCTGAATACACTGTGTTGGTCTGTCTGACTGGGTAAATGTACCCTGAATACACTGGGTCTGTCTGACTGGGTAAATGTACCCTGAATACACTGGGTCTGTGTGACTGGGTAAATGTACCCTGAATACACTGTGTTGGTCGGTCTGACTGGGTAAATGTACCCTGAATACACTGGGTCTGTCTGACTGGGTAAATGTACCCTGAATACACTGGGTCTGTCTGACTGGGTAAATGTACCCTGAATACACTGGGTCTGTCTGACTGGGTAAATGTACCCTGAATACACTGTGTTGGTCTGTCTGACTGGGTAAATGTACCCTGAATACACTGGGTCTGTCTGACTGGGTAAATGTACCCTGAATACACTGGGTCTGTCTGACTGGGTAAATGTACCCTGAATACACTGTGTCTGTCTGACTAGGTAAATGTACCCTGAATACACTGGGTCTGTCTGACTGGGTAAATGTACCCTGAATACACTGGGTCTGTCTGACTGGGTAAATGTACCCTGAATACACTGGTTTGTCTGACTGGGTAAATGTACCCAGAATACACTGTGTTGGTCTGTCTGACTGGGTAAATGTACCCTGAATACACTGTGTTGGTCTGTCTGACTGGGTAAATGTACCCTGAATACACTGGGTCTGTCTGACTGGGTAAATGTACCCTGAATACACTGGGTCTGTGTGACTGGGTAAATGTACCCTGAATACACTGAGTTAGTCTGTCTGACTGGGTAAATGTACCCTGAATACACTGGGTCTGTCTGACTGGGTAAATGTACCCTGAATACACTGTGTTGGTCTGTCTGACTGGGTAAATGTACCCTGAATACACTGGGTCTGTCTGACTGGGTAAATGTACCCTGAATACACTGGGTCTGTGTGACTGGGTAAATGTACCCTGAATACACTGGGTCTGTCTGACTGGGTAAATGTACCCTGAATACACTGTGTTGGTCTGTCTGACTGGGTAAATGTACCCTGAATACACTGGGTCTGTCTGACTAAGTAAATGTACCCTGAATACACTGGGTCTGTCTGACTGGGTAAATGTACCCTGAATACACTGTGTCTGTCTGACTAGGTAAATGTACCCTGAATACACTGGGTCTGTCTGACTGGGTAAATGTACCCTGAATACACTGGGTCTGTCTGACTGGGTAAATGTACCCTGAATACACTGGGTCTGTCTGACTGGGTAAATGTACCCAGAATACACTGGGTCTGTCTGACTGGGTAAATGTACCCTGAATACACTGTGTTGGTCTGTCTGACTGGGTAAATGTACCCTGAATACACTGGGTCTGTCTGACTGGGTAAATGTACCTGAATATACTGGGTCTGTGTGACTGGGTAAATGTACCCTGAATACACTGTGTTGGTCGGTCTGACTGGGTAAATGTACCCTGAATACACTGGGTCTGTCTGACTGGGTAAATGTACCCTGAATACACTGGGTCTGTGTGACTGGGTAAATGTACCCTGAATACACTGGGTCTGTCTGACTGGGTAAATGTACCCTGAATACACTGTGTTGGTCTGTCTGACTGGGTAAATGTACCCTGAATACACTGGGTCTGTCTGACTGGGTAAATGTACCCTGAATACACTGGGTCTGTCTGACTGGGTAAATGTACCCTGAATACACTGTGTCTGTCTGACTAGGTAAATGTACCCTGAATACACTGGGTCTGTCTGACTGGGTAAATGTACCCTGAATACACTGGGTCTGTCTGACTGGGTAAATGTACCCTGAATACACTGTGTCTGTCTGACTGGGTAAATGTACCAGAATACACTGTGTTGGTCTGTCTGACTGGGTAAATGTACCCTGAATACACTGTGTTGGTCTGTCTGACTGGGTAAATGTACCCTGAATACACTGGGACTGTCTGACTGGGTAAATGTACCCTGAATACACTGGGTCTGTGTGACTGGGTAAATGTACCCTGAATACACTGTGTTGGTCGGTCTGACTGGGTAAATGTACCCTGAATACACTGGGTCTGTCTGACTGGGTAAATGTACCCTGAATACACTGTGTCTGTCTGACTGGGTAATGTACCCTGAATACACTGGGTCTGTCTGACTGGGTAAATGTACCCTGAATACACTGTGTTGGTCGGTCTGACTGGGTAAATGTACCCTGAATACACTGGGTCTGTCTGACTGGGTAAATGTACCCTGAATACTCTGTGTTGGTCAGTCCGACTGGGTAAATGTACCCTGAATACACTGGGTCTGTCTGACTGGGTAAATGTACCTGAATACACTGGGTCTGTCTGACTGGGTAAATGTACCCTGAATACACTGTGTTGGTCTGTCTGACTGGGTAAATGTACCCTGAATACACTGGGTCTGTCTGACTGGGTAAATGTACCCTGAATACACTGGGTCTGTCTGACTGGGTAAATGTACCCTGAATACACTGGGTCTGTCTGATTGCCTTGGGCAACAAGTACCCTGAATACACTGTGTGATTGACACTTCGTACATGTACCCTGTAAAATGGTCATTGACAGGCTGTCATAATGAGATACATGTTCACCCTCAACTGCACCCTACCGGATAGTCTAGGACAGGCAATTATAGCTAGAAACATGTCTGTATGTCCACCCTCAACTGTTGATAGTCTAGGACAGGCAATTATAGCTAGAAACATGTCTGTATGTCCACGCTCAACTGTTGATAGTCTAGGACAGTTAAATATAGCTAGAAACATGTCTGTATGTCCACCCTAGAAACATGTCTGTATGTCCACCCTCAACTGTTGATAGTCTAGGACAGTTAAATATAGCTAGAAACATGTCTGTATGTCCACCCTAGAAACATGTCTGTATGTCCACCCAAGAAACATGTCTGTATGTCCACCCTCAACTGTTGATAGTCTAGGACAGGCAATTATAGCTAGAAACATGTCTGTATGTCCACCCTCAACTGTTGATAGTCTAGGACAGTTAAATATAGCTAGAAACATGTCTGTATGTCCACCCTAGAAACATGTCTGTATGTCCACCCTCAACTGTTGATAGTCTAGGACAGTTAGATATAGCTAGAAACATGTCTGTATGTCCACCCTCAACTGTTGATAGTCTAGGACAGTTAAATATAGCTAGAAACATGTCTGTATGTCCACTCAAGAAACATGTCTGTATGTCCATCCTCAACTGTTGATAGTCTGGGACAGTTAAATATAGCTAGAAACATGTCTGTATGTCCACCAAGAAACTTGTCTGTATGTCCACCCAAGAAACATGTCTGTATGTCCACCCTCAACTGTTGATAGTCTAGGACAGTTAAATATAGCTAGAAACATTTCTGTATGTCCACCCAAGAAACATGTCTGTATGTCCACCCTCAACTGTTGATTGTCTAGGACAGGCAATTATAGCTAGAAACATGTCTGTATGTCCACCCTCAACTGTTGATAGTCTGGGACAGTTAAATATAGCTAGAAACATGTCTGTATGTCCACCCTCAACTGTTGATAGTCTAGGACAGTTAAATATAGCTAGAAACATGTCTGTATGTCCACTCAGGAAACATGTCTGTATGTCCACCCTCAACTGTTGATAGTCTGGGACAGTTAAATATAGCTAGAAACATGTCTGTATGTCCACCCTCAACTGTTGATAGTCTAGGACAGTTAAATATAGCTAGAAACATGTCTGTATGTCCACTCAAGAAACATGTCTGTATGTCCATCCTCAACTGTTGATAGTCTGGGACAGTTAATATATAGCTAGAAACATGTCTGTATGTCCACCCAAGAAACTTGTCTGTATGTCCACCCAAGAAACATGTCTGTATGTCCACCCTCAACTGTTGATGGTCTAGGACAGTTAAATATAGCTAGAAACATTTCTGTATGTCCACCCAAGAAACATGTCTGTATGTCCACCCTCAACTGTTGATTGTCTAGGACAGGCAATTATAGCTAGAAACATGTCTGTATGTCCACCCTCAACTGTTGATAGTCTGGGACAGTTAAATATAGCTAGAAACATGTCTGTATGTCCACCCTCAACTGTTGATAGTCTGGGACAGTTAAATATAGCTAGAAACATGTCTGTATGTCCACTCAGGAAACATGTCTGTATGTCCACCCTCAACTGTTGATAGTCTGGGACAGTTAAATATAGCTAGAAACATGTCTGTATGTCCACCCTCAACTGTTGATAGTCTGGGACAGTTAAATATAGCTAGAAACATGTCTGTATGTCCACCCAAGAAACATGTCTGTATGTCCACCAAGAAACTTGTCTGTATGTCCATCCTCAACTGTTGATAGTCTAGGACAGTTAAATATACACCACTTTGGCTTCACAAGGGGAGTATTGTGCATGTTTATGTCTGTATTTTTTTGTCGCTGAGGAAGGCATTTTGCCGAAAATTTCTTGTCCTGTTTTGTGTAGTGCATTAAATCGTCGTTACTTCACACTTTGTTTTATGTGCTCTTCTGCTTTTTTGTCGTGTTTCAGTAACGCCGCAGTTTGTTTCATTTGCCAGTTAAATATAGCTAGAAACATTTCTGTATGTCCATCCAAGAAACATGTCTGTATGTCCACCCTCAACTGTTGATAGTCTAGGACAGGCAGTTATCGCTAGAAACATGTCTGTATGTCCACCCTCAACTGTTGATAGTCTAGGACAGGCAATTATCGCTAGAAACATGTCTGTATGTCCACCCTCAACTGTTGATAGTCTAGGACAGTTAAATATAGCTAGAAACATGTCTGTATGTCCACCCAAGAAACATGTCTGTATGTCCACCCTCAACTGTTGATAGTCTAGGACAGTTAAATATAGCTAGAAACATTTCTGTATGTCCACCCAAGAAACATGTCTGTATGTCCACCCTCAACTGTTGATAGTCTAGGACAGGCAATTATCGCTAGAAACATGTCTGTATGTCCACCCTCAACTGTTGATAGTCTAGGACAGGCAATTATCGCTAGAAACATGTCTGTATGTCCACCCTCAACTGTTGATAGTCTGGGACAGGCAATTATCGCTAGAAACATGTCTGCCCCCCCATTATACCTCATATGCTTTTGTTGTTGTTGTTGTTTTTAACTGGGAGTCATGGCGAGATACATGTCCTTTGTCCACTGTACGCTGCAGGGTGGTCTTGGACATAGAGTCATGGTAGAATATGTGTTCACCCTCCTGTAGAATAGCCATGGACATAGAGTCATGGTAGAATATGTGTTCACCCTCCTGTAGAATAGCCATGGACATAGAGTCATGGTAGAATATGTGTTCACCCTCCTGTAGAATAGCCATGGACATAGAGTCATGGTAGAATAATGTGTTCACCCTCCTGTAGAATAGCCATGGACATAGAGTCATGGTAGAATATGTGTTCACCCTCCTGTAGAATAGCCATGGACATAGAGTCATGGTAGAATATGTGTACACCCTCCTGTAGAATAGCCATGGACATAGAGTCATGGTAGAATATGTGTTCACCCTCCTGTAGAATAGCCATGGACATAGAGTCATGGTAGAATATATGTTCACCCTCCTGTAGAATAGCCATGGACAAAAGAGTCATGGTAGAATGTGTTCACCCCCTGTAGAATAGCCATGGACAAAAGAGTCATGGTAGAATATGTGTTCACCCCCCTGTAGAATAGCCATGGACAAAAGAGTCATGGTAGAATATGTGTTCACCCCCCTGTAGAATAGCCATGGACAAAAGAGTCATGGTAGAATATGTGTTCACCCCCCTGTAGAATAGCCATGGACAAAAGAGTCATGGTAGAATATGTGTTCACCCCCCTGTAGAATAGCCATGGACAAAAGAGTCATGGTAGAATATGTGTTCACCCCCCTGTAGAATAGCCATGGACAAAAGTCTGCTCCTTTGTCAAGCTAATATAGTATTAGATTACTGCAAGATCCATGGAATACAGATTAGGAGCAGAAGTGCTGTTGTTTGGTTGTGGACAGTTTCACTGGCTCTTACAGCTACCTTCACTGCTTTCCCTCTGCCGCATGTACCGGTTATGATGAAACCTTGTGTATGAATTGTGTGCCGGTGACAGTTGCTGTCATGGATGCAAATGTAAATGGGCGTTTTCATCCCTGTGATGGCCACAGTCCACAGGTGGAATGTTCTGACGTTCATGGCATGGGATTCACACACAGATGTGTATCCCATCAGTTCCGCAAAGGATGTTTTCTGCACTTTCACAGAAAAGAAGTTTGAATACATCTGGATAATGTGAATTGATTGCAGATGGAAAGAAGGATCACTGTGCGTATTTCTGTCACTGTAGGATACAGTCTGGAATGGGGGTATGCTGTGCAGCGTGTAGTCTGGAATGGGGGTGTGCTGTGCAGCGTGTAGTCTGGAATGGAGGTACGCTGTGCAGCGTGTAGTCTGGAATGGAGGTACGCTGTGCAGCATGTAGTCTGGAATGGGGGTACGCTGTGCAGCGTGTAGTCGCCCAGTATAGGACACAGTCTGGAATGGGGGTATGCTGTGCAGCGTGTAGTCTAGAATGGGGGTACGCTGTGCAGCGTGTAGTCTGGAATGGGGGTACGCTGTGCAGCGTGTAGTCTGGAATGGAGGTATGCTGTGCAGCGTGTAGTCTGGAATGGAGGTATGCTGTGCAGCATGTAGTCTGGAATGGAGGTATGCTGTGCAGCGTGTAGTCTGGAATGGGGGTACGCTGTGCAGCGTGTAGTCTGGAATGGAGGTACGCTGTGCAGCGTGTAGTCTGGAATGGAGGTATGCTGTGCAGCATGTAGTCTGGAATGGAGGTATGCTGTGCAGTGTGTAGTCTGGAATGGAGGTACGCTGTGCAGCGTGTAGTCTGGAATGGAGGTATGCTGTGCAGCGTGTAGTCTGGAATGGGGGTACGCTGTGCAGCATGTAGTCTGGAATGGAGGTATGCTGTGCAGCATGTAGTCTGGAATGGAGGTACGCTGTGCAGCGTGTAGTCTGGAATGGAGGTATGCTGTGCAGCATGTAGTCTGGAATGGAGGTACGCTGTGCAGTGTGTAGTCTGGAATGGGGGTACGCTGTGCAGTGTGTAGTCTGGAATGGGGGTACGCTGTGCAGCGTGTAGTCTGGAATGGGGGTACGCTGTGCAGCGTGTAGTCTGGAATGGGGGTACGCTGTGCAGCGTGTAGTCTGGAATGGGGGTACGCTGTGCAGCGTGTAGTCTGGAATGGAGGTATGCTGTGCAGCGTGTAGTCTGGAATGGAGGTACGCTGTGCAGCGTGTAGTCTGGAATGGGGGTATGCTGTGCAGCGTGTAGTCTGGAATGGGGGTACGCTGTGCAGCGTGTAGTCGCCCAGTATAGGACACAGTCTGGAATGGAGGTATGCTGTGCAGCGTGTAGTCTGGAATGGGGGTACGCTGTGCAGCGTGTAGTCTGGAATGGGGGTACGCTGTGCAGCGTGTAGTCTGGAATGGGGGTACGCTGTGCAGCGTGTAGTCTGGAATGGGGGTATGCTGTGCAGCGTGTAGTCTGGAATGGGGGTGCGCTGTGCAGCGTGTAGTCTGGAATGGAGGTATGCTGTGCAGCGTGTAGTCTGGAATGGGGGTACGCTGTGCAGCGTGTAGTCTGGAATGGGGGTACGCTGTGCAGCGTGTAGTCTGGAATGGGGGTAAGCTGTGCAGCATGTAGTCTGGAATGGGGGTACGCTGTGCAGCGTGTAGTCTGGAATGGGGGTATGCTGTGCAGCGTGTAGTCTGGAATGGAGGTACGCTGTGCAGCGTGTAGTCTGGAATGGGGGTACGCTGTGCAGTGTGTAGTCTGGAATGGGGGTACGCTGTGCAGCGTGTAGTCTGGAATGGAGGTACGCTGTGCAGCGTGTAGTCTGGAATGGAGGTACGCTGTGCAGCGTGTAGTCTGGAATGGAGGTACGCTGTGCAGCGTGTAGTCTGGAATGGAGGTACGCTGTGCAGCATGTAGTCTGGAATGGGGGTACGCTGTGCAGCGTGTAGTCTGGAATGGGGTTATGCTGTGCAGCGTGTAGTCTGGAATGGGGGTATGCTGTGCAGCGTGTAGTCTGGAATGGGGGTACGCTGTGCAGCGTGTAGTCTGGAATGGGGGTACGCTGTGCAGCGTGTAGTCTGGAATGGGGGTACGCTGTGCAGCGTGTAGTCTGGAATGGGGGTACGCTGTGCAGCGTGTAGTCTGGAATGGGGGTACGCTGTGCAGCGTGTAGTCTGGAATGGGGGTACGCTGTGCAGCGTGTAGTCTGGAATGGGGGTACGCTGTGCAGCGTGTAGTCTGGAATGGGGGTACGCTGTGCAGCGTGTAGTCTGGAATGGGGGTACGCTGTGCAGCGTGTAGTCTGGAATGGGGGTACGCTGTGCAGCGTGTAGTCTGGAATGGGGGTACGCTGTGCAGCGTGTAGTCTGGAATGGGGGTACGCTGTGCAGCGTGTAGTCTGGAATGGGGGTACGCTGTGCAGCGTGTAGTCTGGAATGGGGGTACGCTGTGCAGCGTGTAGTCTGGAATGGGGGTACGCTGTGCAGCGTGTAGTCTGGAATGGGGGTACGCTGTGCAGCGTGTAGTCTGGAATGGGGGTACGCTGTGCAGCGTGTAGTCTGTGACCAGCGTGTAGGGAATGGGGTACGCTGTGCAGCGTGTAGTCATTAATGGAGGTACTGAACTTAAAGTACTTGCTGTTAGCATGGACCACAAATACACAGGTGTGAAAGGTTGCTTGGAAGGTTGTGACAGTTGTCTTGGAGGTTGTCTTGGCAGGTTGCTTGTATTTGTTGGTCCAGTAACTAGCGGAGTTACCTTCGTTCATTAGGTACTTGCGGTTAACACCTCTTGTGAGGACCTGTTTCACTCTTTTTGACTTAAACTTTGGGTAGTCCTTCTCAAAGGAGGAGGATGGGAGGGGGATTGAATGCAGTAATCTGACAGAGGGTCACGCTGGTTTCAGCTGTCAGAAAGTGGGTTCCCCATCGGCCAGGCAACTGACCTTCTCCAGTGCCTGGAGATGAACTGCGGCCACTCACTGTCATCTCCAAGGTGGCGGAGTGCGGCAAGGAGTACCATTGAACAGGTCAGTGGCTGACGGCAGCGGGGATGGGGAGTGTGGGTGAGTGCATGTAGAAGGAACCCGGGTGGGTCATGGAGCTGAGACGGATGAGGTGTTAGTTTCAAGGAATTATCCTTAAGTATCTATGTTAGGTTTCCAAAGTGAATTTCTCTATAAGTTGTATGTAGGTTTCCAGTGAATTATCTCTTAGTATGTATCTAGGTTTCCAAAGTGAATTATCTCTATAGTATGTATCTAAGGTTTCCAAAGTGAATTACTCATAAGTGTATCAAGCTTCCAAGTGATTATCTCAAGTATGTATCTAAGCTTTCCAAAGGAATTATCCTATAAGTATGTACGGAAGAGTTTCAATATAGCGACATCTGTGTGTATTTTGTACACGGTGATGTCTTTTCATTGTTTTTATCTGTTTTTGTTGTTGTTTTATTTGTTTTTTTAATTTGTATATTTGTTGTTGTTGTTGTTGTTGTTGTTGTTGTTGTTATTTTTACAGTAGTAAATCCTGGTAATTTACGTGCATTACTAACTCATGTCCATGAGACTTGAGTCAAATCTCTTTTTTTTTCTAGTGATTCAGGTCATCAGCTGTAACCTTGGACTGTGGTCTTTGGTAGGAGGTGGGTGAGGTCAGTGTAAGGCAGTTGGTGCATGCGCCTGCTTGTGACACTGAAACTGTTGTTGATGAATGAAGGCATTCTTACCATGTGAAAGTGACTGATGGACGTGTGTGGACAGGCCTGGACAAGATGAGAAGGAGTGGGAGCCTGTGATTTCGACATCCTCCCTAAAGGAGACGGCACTACATCGTGAAGACTGGAGGGACCAACCAGCTGCTGGAGACCATCGTCATGACGCAGACTGTCTTCTCCCCTACAGAAGCCCTTGAGGAACGCATTCCAATGGGAGAGCACTCTGCGCACCACAGGTCGTGAGGCTGCTTGCTGTTGGTTATGTTCCACTGATCACTATCTTGTGAGGCTGTCTTGCCTGTTGGTTATGTTCCACTAGATCACCTGTTTCTGTTAGGCTGTCTTGCTGTGGTTTATTTCACTAGATCACCTGTATCTGTGAGGCTGTCTTGCCGTGGTTTATGTTCACTAGATCACCTATCTTTGTGAGGCTGTCTGCCTGTTGGTTTATGTTCCACTAGATCACCTATCTTCTGTTAGGCTGTCTTGCCTGTTGGTTTATGTTCCACTAGATCAGCATCTTCTGTGAGGCTGTCATGCTGTTGGTTTATGTTCCACTAGATCACCTATCTTCTGTAAGCTGTCATGCCTGTTGGTTTATGTTCCACTGGATCACCTATCTTTGTGAGGCTGTCTTGCCTGTTGGTTTATGTTCCACTGGATCACCTATCTTCTGTGAGGCTGTCATGTCTGTTGGTTTGTGTTCCACTGGATCACCTATCTTCTGTGAGGCTGTCATGTCTGTTGGTTTGAGTTTCCACTGGATCACGTGTCTTCTGTGAGGCTGTCTTGGCCTGTTGGTTTATGTTCCACTGATCACCTATCTTCTGTGAGGCTGTCATGCCTGTTGGTTTATGTTCCACTGGATCACGTATCTTCTGTGAGGCTGTCTTGCTGTTGGTTTATGTTTCCACTAGATCACCTATCTTCTGTGAGGCTGTCATGCCTGTTGGTTTATGTTCCACTAGATCACCTATCTTCTGTGAGGCTGTCATGCCTGTTGGTTTAGTTCCACTGGATCACCTATCTTCTGTGAGGCTGTCTTGCCTGTTGGTTTATGTTCCACTAGATCACCTATCTTCTGTGAGGCTGTCTTGCCTGTTGGTTTATGTTCCACTGGATCACCTATCTTCTGTGAGGCTGTCTTGCCTGTTGGTTTATGTTCCACTAGATCACCTATCTTCTGTGAGGCTGTCTTGCCTGTTGGTTTATGTTCCACTGGATCACCTATCTTCTGTGAGGCTGTCTTGCCTGTTGGTTTATGTTCCACTAGATCACCTATCTTCTGTGAGGCTGTCTTGCCTGTTGGTTTATGTTCCACTGGATCACCTATCTTCTGTGAGGCTGTCTTGCCTCTTGGTTTATGTTCCACTGGATCACCTATCTTCTGTGAGGCTGTCTTGCCTGTTGGTTTATGTTCCACTAGATCACCTATCATTCTGTGAGGCTGTCTTGCCTGTTGGTTTATGTTCCACTAGATCACCTATCTTCTGTGAGGCTGTCTTGCCTGTTGGTTTATGTTCCACTAGATCACCTATCTTCTGTGAGCTGTCTTGCCTGTTGGTTTATGTTCCACTGGATCACCTATCTTCTGTGAGGCTGTCTTGCCTCTTGGTTTATGTTCCACTGGATCACCTATCTTCTGTGAGGCTGTCTTGCCTGTTGGTTTATGTTCCACTAGATCACCTATCATCTGTGAGGCTGTCTTGCCTGTTGGTTTATGTTCCACTAGATCACCTATCTTCTGTGAGGCTGTCTTGCCTGTTGGTTTATGTTCCACTGGATCACCTATCTTCTGTGAGGCTGTCTTGCCTGTTGGTTTATGTTCCACTAGATCACCTATCTTCTGTGAGGCTGCCTTGCCTGTTGGTTTATGTTCCACTAGATCACCTATCTTCTGTGAGGCTGTCTGCCTGTTGGTTTATGTTCCACTAGATCACCTATGTTCTGTGAGGCTGTCATGTCTGTTGGTTTGATGTTCCACTGGATCACGTATCTTCTGTGAGGCTGTCTTGCCTGTTGGTTTATGTTCCACTAGATCACCTATCTTCTGTAGGCTGTCATGCCTGTTGGTTTATGTTCCACTGGATCACCTATCTTCTGTGAGGCTGTCTTGCCTGTTGGTTTATGTTCCACTAGATCACCTATCTTCTGTGGGCTGTCTTGCCTGTTGGTTTATGTTCCACTGGATCACCTATCTTCTGTGAGGCTGTCATGCCTGTTGGTTTATGTTCCACTAGATCACCTATCTTCTGTGAGGCTGTCTTGCCTGTTGGTTTATGTTCCACTGGATCACCTATCTTCTGTGAGGCTGTCTTGCCTGTTGGTTTATGTTCCACTAGATCACCTATCTTCTGTGAGGCTGTCTTGCCTGTTGGTTTATGTTCCACTGGATCACCTATCTTCTGTGAGGCTGTCTTGCCTGTTGGTTTATGTTCCACTGATCACCTATCTTCTGTGAGGCTGTCTTGCCTGTTGGTTATGTTCCACTAGATCACCTATCTTCTGTGAGGCTGTCTTGCCTGTTGGTTTATGTTCCACTGGATCACCTATCTTCTGTGAGGCTGTCTTGCCTGTTGGTTTATGTTCCACTAGATCACCTATCTTCTGTGAGGCTGTCTTGCCTGTTGGTTTATGTTCCACTAGATCACCTATCTTCTGTGAGGCTGTCATGCCTGTTGGTTTATGTTCCACTAGATCACCTATCTTCTGTAAGGCTGTCTGCCTGTTGGTTTATGTTCCACTGGATCACCTATCTTCTGTGAGGCTGTCTTGCCTGTTGGTTTATGTTCCACTGGATCACCTATCTTCTGTGAGGCTGTCATGCTGTTGGTTTGTGTTCCACTGGATCACCTATCTTCTGTGAGGCTGTCATGTCTGTTGGTTTGAGTTCCACTGGATCACGTATCTTCTGTGAGGCTGTCTTGCCTGTTGGTTTATGTTCCACTAGATCACCTATCTTCTGTGAGGGTGTCATGCCTGTTGGTTTATGTTCCACTGGATCACGTATCTTCTGTGAGGCTGTCTTGCCTGTTGGTTTATGTTCCACTAGATCACCTATCTTCTGTGAGGCTGTCATGCCTGTTGGTTTATGTTCCACTAGATCACCTATCTTCTGTGAGGCTGTCATGCCTGTTGGTTTATGTTCCACTGGATCACCTATCTTCTGTGAGGCTGTCTTGCCTGTTGGTTTATGTTCCACTAGATCACCTATCTTCTGTGAGGCTGTCTTGCCTGTTGGTTTATGTTCCACTGGATCACCTATCTTCTGTGAGGCTGTCTTGCCTGTTGGTTTATGTTCCACTAGATCACCTATCTTCTGTGAGGCTGTCTTGCCTGTTGGTTTATGTTCCACTGGATCACCTATCTTCTGTGAGGCTGTCTTGCCTGTTGGTTTATGTTCCACTAGATCACCTATCTTCTGTGAGGCTGTCTTGCCTGTTGGTTTATGTTCCACTGGATCACCTATCTTCTGTGAGGCTGTCTTGCCTCTTGGTTTATGTTCCACTGGATCACCTATCTTCTGTGAGGCTGTCTTGCCTGTTGGTTTATGTTCCACTAGATCACCTATCATCTGTGAGGCTGTCTTGCCTGTTGGTTTATGTTCCACTAGATCACCTATCTTCTGTGAGGCTGTCTTGCCTGTTGGTTTATGTTCCACTAGATCACCTATCTTCTGTGAGGCTGTCTTGCCTGTTGGTTTATGTTCCACTGGATCACCTATCTTCTGTGAGGCTGTCTTGCCTCTTGGTTTATGTTCCACTGGATCACCTATCTTCTGTGAGGCTGTCTTGCCTGTTGGTTTATGTTCCACTAGATCACCTATCATCTGTGAGGCTGTCTTGCCTGTTGGTTTATGTTCCACTAGATCACCTATCTTCTGTGAGGCTGTCTTGCCTGTTGGTTTATGTTCCACTGGATCACCTATCTTCTGTGAGGCTGTCTTGCCTGTTGGTTTATGTTCCACTAGATCACCTATCTTCTGTGAGGCTGCCTTGCCTGTTGGTTTATGTTCCACTAGATCACCTATCTTCTGTGAGGCTGTCTTGCCTGTTGGTTTATGTTCCACTAGATCACCTATCTTCTGTGAGGCTGTCATGTCTGTTGGTTTTAGTTCCACTGGATCACGTATCTTCTGTGAGGCTGTCTTGCCTGTTGGTTTATGTTCCACTAGATC
>CM031607.1:96762775-96775275 GCA_018398815.1 Conus ventricosus
CCTCTTCTGGTAACTGTCTGCCCTTCTCTCTCCCTCCCTGCTCTGGTTAATATCTGCCCTTCTGTCTCCCTCCCCTGCTGTGGTTAATATCTGCCCTTCTGTCTCCCTCCCCTGCTCTGGTTAATATCTGCCCTTCTGTCTCCCTCCCCTGCTCTGGTTAATATCTGCCCTTCTGTCTCCCTCCCCTGTGTGGTTAATATCTGCCCTTCTGTCTCCCTCCCCTGCTGTGGTTAATATCTGCCCTTCTGTCTCCCTCCCCTGCTGTGGTTAATATCTGCCCTTCTGTCTCCCTCCCCTGCTGTGGTTAATATCTGCCCTTCTGTCTCCCTCCCCTGTTGTGGTTAATATCTGCCCTTCTGTCTCCCTCCCTGCTTGGTTAATATCTGCCCTTATGTCTCCCTCCCCTGCTCTGGTTAATATCTGCCCTTCTGTCTCCTTTCCCGTTGTGGTGACTGTCTGCCCTTCTGTCTCCTCCCCATTCGGAGGATTTCTGCTCTTATGCTCTTCGTTCTCTCCATTGTTCTGATAACTGTCTGGAGTATATACATTATGGATGCACATCGGAAAGGCATTACAGTACAGTACAAGGGGAGGACACCACAGTACAGCAGAAGGGAAGGACATTACAGTACAAGGGAAGGACATTACAGTACAGCACAAGGGTAGGACACCACAGTACAGCAGAAAGGGAAGGACATTACAGTACAGCACAAGGGAAGGACATTACAGTACAGCACAAGGAAGGACATTACAGTACAGCACAAGGGAAGGACATTACAGTACAGCACAAGGGAAGGACATTACAGTACAGCACAAGGGTAGGACACCACAGTACAGCACAAGGGAAGGACATTACAGTACAGCACAAGGGAAGGACATTACAGTACAGCACAAGGGAAGGACATTACAGTACAGCACAAGAGAAGGGCATTACAGTACAGCACAAGGGAAGGACATTACAGTACAGCACAAGGGTAGGACACCACAGTACAACACAAGGGAAGGACATTACAGTACAGCACAAGGGTAGGACACCACAGTACAGCACAAGGGAAGGACATTACAGTACAGCACAGGGGAAGGACATTACAGTACAGCACAAGGGAAGGACATTACAGTACAGCACAAGGGAAGGACATTACAGTACAGCACAAGGGAAGGACATTACAGTACAGCACAAGGGAAGGGCATTACAGTACAGCACAAGGGTAGGACACCACAGTACAGCACAAGGGAAGGATATTACAGTACAGCACAAGGGAAGGACATTACAGTACAGCAAAAGGGGTAGGACACCACAGTACAGCACAAGGGAAGGACATTACAGTACAGCACAAGGGTAGGACACCACATTTACAGCACAAGGGAAGGACATTACAGTACAGCACAAGGGAAGGACATTACAGTACAGCACAAGGGTAGGACACCACAGTACAGCAGAAGGGAATGACATTACAGTACAATGGAAGGACATTACAGCACAGTACAAGGGAAGGACATTACAGTACAGCACAAGGGAAGGGCATTACAGTACAGCACAATGGAAGGACATTACAGTACAGCAAAAGGGGAAGGACATTACAGTACAGCACAAGGGAAGGACATTACTGTACAGCACAAGGGTAGGACACCACAGTACAGCACAAGGGAAGGACATTACAGTACAGCACAAGGGTAGGACACCACAGTACAGCACAAGGGAAGGACATTACAGTACAGCACAAGGGAAGGACATTACAGTACAGCACAAGGGTAGGACACCGCAGTACAGCACAAGGGAAGGACATTACAGTACAATGGAAGGCAAATTACAGCACAGTACAAGGGAAGGACATTACAGTACAGCACAAGGGAAGGGCATTACAGCACAGCACAATGGAAGGACATTACAGTACATCACAAGGGAAGGACATTACAGTACAGCACAAGGGAAGGACATTACAGTACAGCACAATTGAAGGACATTACAGTACAGAACAAGGGAAGGGCATTACAGCACAGCACAAGGGAAGGACATTACAGTACAGCACAAAGGAAGGACATTACAGTACAGAAGGGAAGGACATTACAGTACAGCACAAGGGAAGGACATTACAGTACAGAAGGAAGGACATTACAGTACAGCACAACGGAAGGACATTACAGTACAACACAAGGGAAGGGCATTACAGTACAGCACAAGGGAAGGACATTACAGTACAGAAGGGAAGGACATCACAGTACAACACAACGGAAGGACATTCCAGTACAGCACAACGGAAGGACATTCCAGTAGAGCACAAGGGAAGGACATTACAGTACAGCACAACGGAAGGACATTACAGTACAGCACAAGGGAAGGACATTACAGTACAGCACAAAGGAAGGACATTACAGTACAGCACAAGGGAAGGACATTACAGTACAGCACAAGGGAAAGAATGTGACATAACAGTGCAGAGGAAGGCTATTACATCACAGTGCAGTGAAAGAATCTGTCATCACAATACAGAAGGATAATTCAATATTTCTTTCAATATCCTCTACACGTCTGTGGCCTTGGTTTGATTCTACTAGGGTCATCGGTGTCAGCAAATTCATGGTGGGCTGTCGTTGGACGGACGTGGTGGCGACCTCCGGAGGAGAGCTCCCTCACGCCGGCTCCGCGACTAAGCGATTACTGTCGTCAGTGGCGGGCTTAGAAGGTGGTGTCCTGCGTAAGCTGGATCAGAACTGGCGCCACTGAACACCACCGAAGTGACTCGGCAGCAGTGCAGTGTCTCCTCCGGTATTTCGCCTCTTGACAACTTGACAATGATTGCTCCTTGTGGATTGCCGGTGCCGGGGCTGCGGCGGGCCGGGCCGGGCTGTGGTTGTGGACGGGGAGGGGGGGGGGGGGGGGGGGTTCGGGGTGAGCGGCGTGGGTGCAGTGCCACGGAGGTGGCACAGAAGATGGGACAGCAAAAGGAAACTGTAATACTACAGTACATAGGACACATGATACATGGCAAAATCATGCAGGGGCAAGGCGCTTCCTGCCAGAACACAGGGAGGAATTCCATTCCAGGGAAACGACATCGCAATTCACTACACGGAAAGGACATTAAATTACAGTAGAAGGGGGGGGGGGGGGGGGGGGGATTACATCATATTACAAAGGATGGGTTTGTCATTACAGTACAGGCGGAATGACACTGCATTTCCGTACAAGGGAAAAAAGAACATGGTGGTACAGGAGAAAGATATCATAATACAATAAACTATTAAGGGGAATCAGAGTATTTTACAGTGCAGGATACGACATTATAATTCAGGGGATGGAAAAACCTTAGTAGTACACGGTAAGAATATTATTACATTTTCAGTACAGAGAAAGGATACTGCACGACAGAAATGGCACCACAGCACCGGGGATGGAGATGACACGACAATACAAAGGGGAAGGACACAGCTTGAGCTACACAGCAGAGGGGAAGAGTAAGACAACGCATGACAGGCTGGAAGAGGAGGATGCAATCAATGCAGTATTGTCTGGCATCTGACAGGTATGCAAGGCAAGCCCACCTGTCGTGAGGCCATATTCCCCGTGTCGCGCTCCGACTGTGCGGGAAGACGGCCGTAGAGGAAGAGGAAAAGGGAGGGTCTATCTGTATCCACGGCCTCAATACACACTTTCTGGTGAGGTGACACTCGGAAATCGATAGACCCTTTGTTACGGCTGGATTTCCTCATCACAAAAAGCAATAAATCCAGTCTGGCTAAATTAAACACCAGGGTTTTCTTTACGGTTTACCGACATCGCATGATTTGGGTTCTTTAGTCTTGTGCCACAAGATTCTCTCTCTCTCTCTCTCTCTCTCTCTCTCTCTCTCTCTCTCTCTCTCTCTCTCTCTCACACACACACACACACACACACACACACACACACACACACCCACTCACTCACTCACTCACTCACTCACTCACTCACACACACACACACACACACACACACACACACACACACACACACACACACACACACACATACACACACACATACACACACATACACGGAGAGAGAGAGGGGAGAGAGAAGGAGAGAGAGAGAGAGAGAGAGAGAGAGAGAGAGGAGAGAGAGAGGGGGAGAGAGAGAGTAAAATTCCTCTTTTTCTTCGTGGTGAGTAAAACATGGGAGTCGGTTCATTTTGCCTTGTGTTATGTTCATGTCTGTCTGTCTGTCTGTTTCTCTCTCTCTCTCTCATAAAGTTTATTCCTTTGGAGTTTCACAGGCTATTTGAAAAAGAAAATTTTAACAATTCCTTGATATGGGGGAAGGGGTGGGTTCTGGATTACAGGACTCAAATTTTCAAAATTCTGTAAAGTGTTTCATAACACAAATCTAATGCCATCACACACACACACACACACACACACACACACACACACACACACACACAACACAACATACACCACGAATCGTAAAACTGACTCGACCATCCATTTAATCACACACACACACACACACACACACACACACACACACACACACACACACACACACACACGTGCACACACGCAAAGAAAGCGGCTAGGGCATACAACAAAAGCAACTCTCTGATCAAAAGAATCGGACAACACTGTACCCTCAAAGACAATTTCCTACCGCCTTCCCTTTTCCCCTCAGACAGGCAGACTGCATCCTTCCCTCTCCCAATACAACCCCTGTTCGCACACTGTCCTCTGTCACTGAACAAACAAAGGAACAAGACTTCTTTCACCCTTGTCCTGGCATACCCCTCCTCCCCCCCCCCCCCCCCCCCCCCCAAACCCCTCAACACCACCCCTGTCATCACCTCTTACCTAACCATCCCTCTGCCCTTTCTCCCCACCCTCTCCCACCATTACCATCAGTATCTCTTACTTCACATCTTCCCCTTCCCCGCTCCCAACCCCTCTTTCCCTGTGCTCCCAACCCCATCTTTCCCTGGCTCCCAACCCCATCTTTCCCTGTGCCGCTCCCAACCCATCTTTCCCTGTGCTCCCAACCCCATCTTTCCCTGTGCTCCCAACCCCCACTTCCCTGTGCCGCTCCCAACCCCATCTTTCCCTGTGCTCCCAACCCCATCTTCCCTGTGCTCCACCCCATCTTTCCCTGTGCCGCTCCCAACCCCATCTTTCCCTGTGCTCCAACCCATCTTTCCCGTGCTCCCAACCTCCATCTTTCCCTGTCCGCTCCCAACCCCATCTTTCCCTGTGCCGCTCCCAACCCCATCTTTCCCTGTGCCCTCCCAACCCCATCTTTCCCTGTGCGCTCCCAACCCCATCTTTCCCTGTGCCGCTCCCAACCCCATCTTTCCCTGTGCCGATCCCAACCCCATCTTTCCCTGTGCTCCCAACTCCATCTTTCCCTTGCGGTCTTCAAAACGAAGGAAGACAGCCAGCCACCAGTCGCCCGTCTGGCGGAGTGGGTGGTCAGTGCAGTACCCCATGTCCATCACCGGGAAACTGACTTGCTTTACAGCTGCCGTGCACGGCACGTTTGCAGGCCGGACAGGTCCCAGTCCGCTGACCACTGACCTCTCCAGTCACAGGGCCATGGCTCTTACTGTCCGCGGTAACATGCCCACAGGAGCTCTTCCACTCTGTGGCCACACGCCACAGTTAGGGTGTTGCACTAAAACATCATGTGATCCATGTCAGCGTTTTGAGGTCTGCCATACATTTGACCCAGCATTTCTTGTTAAAGTGATAATTGTTTTTAAAAAAATTTTTTTTTTAAACTCTCACCAATGATTTCCCTTGTTTGGGGTATTTTTCGCCGACGAAATCACATAAATCTTCAAATACATGCCCTTCCCCTTACTTGACGTCACATCTCAGGCCTTGGCCCTCACCCAGACCCTATCTTTGCGCCAGCTGCGCGTGCCCAAATAGTCCCACTCCTTTGATGTTAACCTGTCTGCTTGGAACCACCTGGCTTGTACCTTGATGGCCATATGATAGAGAATGAGGAGAATCAACTTTCAGACTCCCAATAAAAATTCTAAATACAATCTAACTGCGCCAGGCTATAAACACCCGACTCCTTAAAGCAAAGCCTTGGTGCATTAATTCATGGTGTGCAACCTGTGGCATAGGCAGGGACGTGTCTTACCTCCCCTACCTTTCTTCTCCGTACTACTCACGCTACTGCACTGTATCATGGGCAGGGACGTGTCTTACCTCCCCTACCATTACTTCTTACCTCCCCTACCATTCTTCTTACCTCCCCTACCACTCTTCTCCGTACTACTCACGCTACTGCACTGTATCATGGGCAGGGACGTGTCTTACCTCCCCTACCATTACTTCTTCCCTCCCCAACCATTCTTCTTACCTCCCCTACCACTCTTCTCCGTACTACTCACGCTACTGCACTGTTATCGAGATGTTTTTCTTCATCTGCTTTGGGGAAGGAAAACGTGATGTACACCAGTAGAACACGTTCATTCCTTCGCACCAGCCTAATTGCACACTTTACTGGTAACGGAAAAAAAAAATACTGCAGCAGCTGCTGCTGATTATTATTATGGACGTGGTAGTGGGGATATAATGACGTTAATGATGTTATAACATTGACAGTGATGGTTGTGGGATTACGATGATGAAGACGACAGTGGTGGCAGTGGCATGATGATGGCGATAACGGTCGTGGTGATATGCTGACGAAGATGACAGTGGCGGTATCATGAAGATGACGATGATGGTGGTGCTTGTGGTGTGCTGAAGATGTTGAAGGTGACGAATGTGGTACGGCAATGACGATGGTGTTAATGGTGGTGGCGATAGTTTGAGACGAAAATGATGGTGATGATAATGCTATGATGACAATGATTTGATTATGGTGATGGCATAATGAAGAGTATGGTGGTGATGGCATAATTACAACAATAATTGTGATGATGTAACGGCGATGATGATGCTGGAGATCGTATGATGCCGACGACGGTTGTGATTATGGCATAATGACAACGATGGTGTTGATAGCATAATGCCAACGATGGTGTTGATACATAACGACAACGATGGTGTTGATGACATAATGACAACGATGGTGTTGATGACATAATGACAGCGATGTGTTGATGACATAATGACACGATGGTGTTGATGACATATGACACGATGTGTTGATGACATAATGACAACGATGGTGTTGATGACATGATGACAACGATGGTGTTGATGACATGATGACAACGATGGCGTTGATGACATAATGACAACGATGGTGTTGATGACATGATGACAACGATGGTGTTGATGACATAATGGCAATGAAGGTGTTGATGACATAATGGCAATGAAGGTGTTGATGACATAATGGCAATGAAGGTGTTGATGACATAATGGCAATGAAGGTGTTGATGACATAGTGGCAATGAAGGTGTTGATGACATAATGGCAATGAAGGTGTTGATGACATAATGGCAATGAAGGTGTTGATGACATAGTGGCAATGAAGGTGGTGATGACATAATGGCAATGAAGGTGGTGATGATAATGCAATGAGGGGTGATATATGGCAATGAAGGTGGTGATGGTGACATCATGACAATGACAGTGGTGACTGCATAATGGCAATGATGGTGGTCATGGCACAATGATAATAGTATGACGGTATTATGATAATGACGGTGACGGTAAGATAAATGACACTGATAGTGGTGTTGATGGCATTGTGACAACGGGGTGATGGCATAATTGGAATGACAGTGGAGATGGCAGAACGACAATGACAGTGGAGATGGCAGAACGACAATGACGGTGGAGATGGCAGAACGACAATGACGTGGAGATGGCAGAACGACAATGACAGTGGAGATGGCAGAACGACAATGACAGTGGAGATTGCAGAACGACAATGACGGTGGTGATGTGGCATGCCATTGACAGTGGTGCTGGGTTAAGATAAGGACGATGATGATGGTGGTGGTGACATAATGACAAATGATGGCAGCGATGCTGGAAGAATGGTAATGAGAGTCCTGATGATGGCATAATGACTGTAATGATGGTGTTGATGACGTCACAATGACAATGAGGACGCTGATGACGGTATAAAGGACAGTGATGGAGGTTGTGGTGGCGTGATGATGGTCATGGTGAAGGTGATAGTATGGTGACAACTGGTGGTGGTGGCGACGGCATCATGTCGGTGATGGTGTTGTGACGGTATACTGACAATGAGGACGGTGAAGAAGGCCTAATGACCCTGATGGAGATGGCAGAAACGAAGACAGTGACCAGGACAGGCAGACAGCCATACAGCCGACCGTCCCTAGTGACCAACGGGCTGTGCGCTGATCGCCTGACCACTCCATCATCCACTTCAGCTTCGTGGGTTTTCTCCTTTCTGGCCGTGCCTTCGAGACAACCCTTCAGACTTCCACTTGGTGGTGGTGGTGGTGGTGGTGGTGGTGGTGGTGGTGGTATGTGTGTGCGCGCGTGCGTGCGTGCGTGCGTGCGTGCGTGCGTGCGTGCGTGCGGTGTGTGGTGTGTGTGTGTGTGTGTAGTGAGAGAAGAGAGAGAGAGAGAGAGAGAGAGGAGAGAGAGAGAGGAGAGAGGAGAGAGAGAGAGAGAGAGGCGAGAGAGAAGACAGGGACGAAGAGGAGGTTAGGAGAGACAGATGAGAGAAGAAGAAGAAGAGACAGACAGACAGACAGGACAGACAGATGCACAGACATGGAAAGAGGGAGGAAGAGAGAGAGAGAGAGGGTGGAGATGGGGGAGGGAGAAAGAGATGGAAGATGAAAGGAAATGACAGAGAGAGAGAGGAGAGGAGAGAGAGAGGAGGAGGAGAGAGAGAGAGGAGAGAGAGAGAGAGAGAGAGAGAGACGAAGACAGTCAGACAGACAGACAAACACAGAGAGATTCATTTGAAGGAGGAGCAGAGGAAGAGAGAAAAAGAAGCAGAAGAGACGAAGAGAAAACTAGGAAGATGAAACAGCAAAGGAACGAACACTGAGAAGACAACCACCTTTCTGGAAGGAGGGTGGGGTGGGTGAGTGTTGAGGTAGAGAGAGGGTGGGATTGGAACTGGCTATCGGCAATTCATCAATCCGTTGACCACACAGACTTCAGGCAGACGGCCACTTGGATGTTTTCCTTGGGTCCATTAGTGTGGGTCAACAACGGGAGCACAGACAGGTATGCGTGACGCTGTCCACAGCAAACAAGGCGGAAATCAGTGGCCCAGCGCTTAGCTAGCCAGATCCCCAGGCAAAACAACCTGTCTATACTTCACCTCCTGCCCGACTGGATCATCTTACGAAAACGCACGAACAGGAGCGCGTGCACACACATAAACACGCACGCACGCACGCGCACGCTCGCACGCACGCACGCACGCACGCACACACACACACACACACACACACACCACACACACACACACACACACACACACACTCACACACGCACGCAGGCACGCACGCAGCACGCACACACACAAACACAGATAGAGACAGAGAGATACAGAGACAAATAAAGACATGGACACACAGAGTGTGCTCAGAGTGTGCGGGTGAAAGTGCACACATGCGCGCATGCGCACGTGCGTAAGTGTGTATAACTAAAAGCACTGTGCAGGATATCAAGTTCAAAATTCCATGATTCTTCAATGATTCTTCGATGCCATTTTGTGATTCCAATGATTCCATTTTGTGATTCCAATGATTCTTCGATGCTATTTTGTGAAAATTCCATGCCCGTTGATTCGCTCTCCCCGCACACAAAATGTAATCATACTGCTATCAAAATGGCAGTTTCAACGGCATCTGTAATGGGCTAAATGTAGGCTTCATTTTTTTTTCTTTAAGCAAACTGACACATGTGCTTACACCAAAAACAGGATACAAACAAAGCATCTGTTTTTGTGTTTTTCAATCTGCATTTTGGATTTCATTACTTTTCTGTGACTTTCACATCCTTCCATGTATGAGCGAGCTTCCACGACTGCTGAGGAAGGGAGAGAGAGAGAGAGAAGAGAGAGAGAGAGGAGAGGAGAGAGAGAGGAGGAGAGAGAGAGAGAGAAGAGAACAACCTGTCGATGTTAATCATTGTTTTCTCTTTGTTTTCTTTCTGTCCATCCATCCTTTCCCTTCTTTGTTATTGACCCTTTTTTAAAACTTTTCATTCACCTTTGTCTCCAAATTTATTTATATATTCCAATTTTCCTTTTTCCTAGGTAATTCTCTGCGTGCGTGCCGTGCCGTGCCGTGCCGTGCCGTGCCGTGCCGTGCCGTGGCGTGGCGTGGCGTGGCGTGGGCGTGGGCGTGGGCGCGGGCGCGGGCGCGTGCGCGCGCGCGTGTGACTGTGTTTGTCTGTGTTTGTGTTTGTATATGTGCGCATATATGTAGGACTGAGAAAGAGCGAGCGAGACAGAGACAGGGGCAGAGACTGACAAACAGATACAACTGGACAGAGGCAAAGAGAAAGGGACACACACACAGACACACACAACCACACACACACAACCACACACACACACACACACACAACACACACAGAGAGAGAGAGAGAGGGGGGGGGGGAGAGACAGACAGACAGGGACAGAGAGAAGGGAGGGAGGGAGGGAGAGAGAGAGAGAGAGAGAGAGAGAGAGAGGAGAGGAAAAGGAGAGAGAGAGACGGAACGACGGACAGAGAGACAGACAGGTAGACGCAGATAAACACACAGAGATACTCTCTCTCTCTCCCCCTCTCTCTCTCTCTCTCTCTCTCTCTCTCTCTCTCTCTCTTCTCTCTCTCCACACATCACACACACACACACACACCACACACACACACACAATGAGAGAGAGAGATGGGGGGACGGATTGGAGAGAGGGGAGCGAAGAAATATGAAAATAAGTGGGGGGAAAATATGAAGGTTTTACGCGCTGACTGTGCGAAAAAATAACTTGGCAAAAGAAGGAAAAGAACGAGTTGGGAGAGACACACAAACAGGAGGGTTAAGGGGGAGGTGGCGGCGGGAGGGAGGGGGAAGAAACGGGGGGGGGGGGGGGGGGGGGGGGGGGGGGGGGGGGGGGGGGGGGGGAAGTTGAATTCAGTGCTGCTTTGAGATTATTACTAAGACAGACAGCGCTGCGCTCCAAAACGCGAAGGGGTTTAAATTAAAAAAAAAAAAAAAAAAAGCTGCAGCATGCATTTGGAAAAACGCATTTCTATGTTTCTGACATCACTTCTCACCCCTCCCCCCCCCCCCCCCCCCCCCCCAACACACTCCCACCCTACCCTCAAGTCTCCCTCAACCAGCCCACCACCCTTCTATACCTCCTCTAAACACACTGCACAAAATTACTAGTTTTTGTTTGTTTGTTTTTTGGACGCAGTGCATATGGATTTACCAAAAAGTCCCACACATCACATCTGAACGAACTCCACGACGGATCTGGCAGACCAAGAGCTGAAAACTCTTGACAAATCTTTCTACCAGCGGCGTTACTGGGTTACTGCTTTTGGCTGCACGGTAACCACAAACAATGGCTGAAGATATGGAGAAGACGTTTTCTTTTCCTTTTTTTCAGCTTTTCTTTGTGGGCCTTCAACCTCCAATTTCTTCCCCTTATTGTTTTTATTTCTGTCTTGTTCTTTTTTTTTCTTTCTTGCTTTTATCTCAGTTTAGTTGGGGCTTTTGTTTTAATAATTGGGGCCTCCGTCTCCCCTTTCCCACTTTCTCACTGTACTTCTCTCCTCCAACCAACTCTCACATCCCATGCACAGTCTGTGCGTTCATTTACCGACGGACATTCTCTTTTGGAGTATGGAAGTTGAATGGGGTTTTAAACGGAAAAGCCACCGCAGAAAGCAGCAGCTGTTTCAACTCGGCCTCTATTCTATGTCTCTGCTTCTATACTTACAAGCATTAACACCTATATCAGTCGGGACTCTGTTGACTCGTCCAATTCTATCATATTTGTAGCGACTGGTAGGAAGAGCCGTCAGGATTTCTTTGCTAGACGAGGCACAGGTGCGTGTCTCACACACATCTCCACTGTACGCGTCAGACGGGTCCCAGGACAGCTTCCTTCACAGGTGTCGATGTTGGGTCAGCACCAAACGACCTCCTCTACGGCAAGTGCCCTGCACTGCAGGTCCCAGTCGTGAAGCAACGTGGGAGGAGAATCATTTCAGGACGGAGAACTCTGGCACTGTGGTCACGAGAAAGATGTTATGTTGCAAGAGCAGGGAAGGACATTACATCACCGTGCGTGATGCAGGGGAAGGATATCACACTACAGTTTTAGGGAAGCCCATTATAGTACAGTACAGGGGAAATGTTATTACAGGTTTGTGCAGGGGAAGGATATCACACTACAGTTTAGGGAAGCCCATTATAGTATAGTGGGGTGGAAATGTTATTCTAGGTTAGTGCAGGGGAAGGATATCACACTACAGTTTTAGGTAAGCCCATTATAGTTTAGTGGAGGGGAAATGTTTTATTAAGGTTAGTGCAGGGCGTAGGATACACACTACAGTTTAGGGAGCCCAATATTG
>CM031607.1:96780275-96797775 GCA_018398815.1 Conus ventricosus
TGATGAACCTGTCCCAGCTGACAGTGCCATGATGAACCTTGTCCCAGCTGACAGGCCATGATGAACCTTGTCCCAGCTGACAGTGCCATGATGAACCTTGTCCCAGCTGACAGTGCCATGATGAACCTTGTCCCAGCTGACAGTGCCATGATGAACCTTGTCCCAGCTGACAGTGCCATGATGAACCTTGTCCAGCAGACAGTACCATGATGAACCTTGTCCCAGCTGACAGTATCATGATGAACCTTGTCCAGCTGACAATGCCATGATGATCCTTTGTCCCACGCTGACAGTGCGTCATGATGAACATTGTCCCAGCTGACAGTGCCATGATGAACCTTTGCCCAGCTGACAGTATCATGATGAACTCCTTGTCCTGCCTGACAGTGCCATGATGAACCTTGTCCCAGCTGGACAGTATCATGATTGAACCCTGTCCCAGCTGACAGTGCCATGATGAACCTTGTCCCAGCTGACATGCCATGATGATCCTTGTCCCAGCTGACAGTATCATGATGAACCTTGTCCCAGCTGACAGTGCCATGATGAACCTTGTCCCAGCTGACAGTGCCATGATGAACCCTGTCCAAGCTGACAGTGCCATGATGAACCTTGTCCCAGCTGACAGTGCCATGATGATCCTTGTCCAGCTGACAGTGCCATGATGAACCCTGTCCCAGCTGACAGTGCCACGATGAACCCTGTCCCAGCTGATAGTGCCATGATGAACCTTGTCCCAGCTGACAGCGCCATGATGAACCCTGTCCCAGCTGACAGTGCCATGATGAACCTTGTCCCAGCTGACAGTGCCATGATGAACCTTGTCCAGCTGACAGTGCCATGATGAACCTTGTCCCAGCAGACAGTGCCATGATGAACCTGTCCAGCTGACAGTGCCATGATGAACCTGTCCCAGCTGACAGTGCCATGATGAACCTTGTCCCAGCTGACAGCGCCATGATGAACCCTGTCCAGCAGACAGTGCTATGATGAACCTTGTCCCAGCTGACAGTGCCATGATGAACCCTGTCCCAGCTGACAGGCCATGATGAACCTTGTCCCAGCTGACAGTGCCATGATGAACCTTGTCCAGCTGACAGTGCCATGATGAACCCTGTCCCAGCTGACAGTGCCATGATGAACCCTGTCCCAGCTGACAGTGCCATGATGAACCTTGTCCCAGCTGACAGCGCCATGATGAACCCTGTCCCAGCAGACAGTGCCATGATGATCCTTGTCCCAGCTGACAGTGCCATGATGAACCCTGTCCCAGCTGACAGTGCCATGATGAACCCTGTCCCAGCTGACAGTGCCATGATGAACCTTGTCCCAGCTGACAGTGCCATGATGAACCTTGTCCCAGCTGACAGCGCCATGATGAACCCTGTCCCAGCAGACAGTGCTATGATGAACCTTGTCCCAGCTGACAGTGCCATGATGAACCCTGTCCCAGCTGACAGTGCCATGATGAACCTTGTCCAGGACAGTGCCATGTGAACCTTCCACTGACAGTGCCATGATGAACCCTGTCCCAGCTGACAGCGCCATGATGAACCCTGTCCCAGCTGACAGCGCCATGATGAACCCTGTCCCAGCTGACAGTGCCATGATGAACCCTGTCCCAGCTGACAGCGCCATGATGATCCTTGTCCCAGCTGACAGTGCCATGATGAACCCTGTCCCAGCTGACAGTGCCATGATGAACCCTGTCCCAGCAGACAGTATCATAAGGAGAGACAGGGAGGGATGGCACACAAAGAACAAGAAAGACAGAAATAAAGGAGCGAGGAAAGAAAAGGGGAAAATCCTCATCTCCAAGGCTGACACAGTATTTTGACCGAAAAAGCCAAGGCCATCGTCATTAGCTTAAGGGTGGGGGACGAAAGAGATTGAGGGGAGGAAGGGACAGCGAGAGGGAGTAGACCGAAAGGTATGGGTGGGGGAGGGAGGGGGGGGGAGTGTGGGAGGGAAAGGCGTGGGTGGGTGGAGAAGAGAGGCAAGCACCACTGACAGTCTACCAGAACGGCACAGTCAACGAACCACACAGTCGACCATCCTCCCAGGACGACGAACGACTAACGGGGCCCTGTGATGATTGTTCATTTCATTTCCACTCCATCCACTCTGGCAACGTGAGTTTTCCCCTCACTGGCTCTTCCCCCAAAGACGACCCTCCGTATTGTCATCAGCCTTCTCCACGTCGGGGTGGTGGTGGGGGAATGGGTGAGTGAGAGAGTGGGGGGGGAGACGGGGGGGGGGAGGGGGGGAGGGGGATGGGGAGGGAGAGAGACAGAGACAGAGACAGACAGACAGATAAAGGCGGAGGTGTGGTATGGGAAGATGAGTGGATGACAGGAGGGGATTAAGATACGCTTGGAAGATAGAGAAGTGAGCAGACATACCCTGAAAAGCCTGCCAACCCTTTTCCCTCCCCTCCCTCCCCCCAAACCGGTTTTAGGAGAGGGGGGAGACGGGGGGGGAAGGAGATGGGAGAAGGCGTGAAAGGGAGGGAGGGAGGTTCCCCATCCCCCTACCCCGGGACTGTCTTTCGGTAATTAACCCATCTGTTGACCCACACCGACCTCATTGGTGGTTTTCCCCTGACCCCTTTCCCTGGGGGTCAGCAACCGGACTAATGGCGTGTATCTTGCCAACCACAGCCTGACACGGAGGGAAATCAATGGCTCAGCGGTTAGTTCTCTCCCCAAGCAAACCCACCCCTCATCAAACGTATGCACGACTGAACATAAATTAGCGCATGTAGAATTAGATTCTCTCATGTGCGCGCGCGCGCACGCGCGCACACACACACACACACACACACACACACACACGTTCACATATACACGTGCGCATATGCAGGCACGCGCGCATGCATGCACGCACACACTCATGTGCACGCGCGCGCGCGCGCACACACACACACACACACACACACACACACACACACACCACACACACACACACACAGATGCGCTCAAGCCGATATAGAGACAGACACACAGATAGACAGACAGACAGACAGACAGGTTTGCAGCAGGTGGGCAGTGAGACAGAAACAGACAGACAGACAGATACAGAGACACACACACACAGGGACACACAGTACTGGAGACAGACAGACAGACAGACAGACAGAGAGTAATGAGACGGCGGGAAGTAATGAGACAAGGAAAAAGGGGAAAGACGTCAATGCAGCTTTCATGCACCAATTGTATCAAACAACTTGGTAAATGATGGGGAGTTGGGGAGGGGAGGGTGGGGGCAGGGGGTAGGAGCTGGTGTGACAAGACTAGAGGCAGTGGACGGGGAGGGTAAAGGCAGACAAGAAAGGGAAGGGGGTAATTTGCGTACACAGCCGCCATGAGAATATTACTGAAAAAGAAAGAAGTCTGCTCCGAAACAAAGGAAGACAAGAAAAAGTCCAGTGTGCATCGAAAAAAAAAATGTTTGTGTGTTGCTCACATCATTCTCCCACCCAGTCCCAACCCTTCCTACTATCTCCAACACACACACACACACACACACACACACACACACCACACACACACACACAAGCACTCCCCCATTACACCCCACAATTGCAGCATGTGTGAACAAAGTGCACCAAGTTCTATCCGACAGCCCCCACACATCCCATCTCAATGGACTCCAGCACGGACCGTGTGACCCAGGGAAAGAAAGGCTTCCCACACAACAAGCCCTAAGCCTGCTTCACAAATGTATCAAAACGCTCCAATGGCAGCTTTTTTCCCCCACGGGTTTCCATGCTAAGTCTGCACCGAACGGCATCCTCTTCAGCCTGATCCCTGTACTACATGCCTCGCGAAACAGATAGGTCATAACGGGTGTACATACAATCACAGGGTAGGAGAGTTACTTCCAGCAGGGCTTAGGTACTGAAGTGTGCTGGAAGGGTATAGTAAAGGGGAAGGAGATTTGATTACAGTACAGGATGACATTACATTAGAGCACCGTGGAAGATGTTTTCCTTATGGCACATGGGAAGGATATCATTTCAGCGCATGGATGGGATTTTTCATGACAGTCACAGGGAAAGACTATTGCAATACAGCATATGGGGAGGATATGATATAGTACTCAGGAAGAATATATTTACAAGATCAAGGGCAGATATGCCATTAAAGAACAAGGGAAGAATATCACATCATAGAACAGAAGAAAGATAGGGGAAGAAGTTTGCATTGGGAATGCAGTAAAATGTAAAAGAAATATATGGAATGGATATTACATTAAAGTATAAAGAAAGGTTATTGTGTTGTAGATCTAACACAAACGGATTATATTACAGTAAAGTACGTTGAAAGAATATTACGCCAGAGTACAGAGTAAGGATATTGTATTCTAGCATACAGAAAAAAATCTTTCTTTATATAGGGGAAGAATAGTATAGAGAAAGGACATCATGTCACAAAACAGAGGAAGGACACTACAACACAGTACATGGTAAGGCTATTGGACATGAATAGAATCCTAGAGGACATTAGTACATGGTAAGGCTATTGGACATGAATAGAATCCTAGAGGACACAGTACATGGTAAGGCTATTGGAACGAGGACTGGAATCTAGAGGACATAGTACATGGTAAGGACTATTGGACATGAATAGAATCCTAGAGGACATTAGTACATGGTAATGCTATTAGGACATGAATAGAATCCTAGAGGACATAGTACATGGTAAGGCTATTGGACATGAGGACTGGAATCCTAGAGGAATAGTACATGGTAAGGCTATTGGACATGAGGACTGGAATCCTAGAGGACATAGTACATGGTAAGGCTATTGGACATGAATAAATCCTACAGTACATAGTACATGGTAAGACTATTCGACATGAATTAGAATCCTAGAGGACATAGTACATGGTAAGACTATTGGACATGAGGACTAGAATCCTAGAGGACATAGTACATGGTAAGACTATTGGACATGAATAGAATCCTAGGGGGACATAGTACATGGTAAGGCTATTGGACATGAGGACTAGAATCCTAGAGGACATAGTAAGACTATTGGACATGAATAGAATCCTAGAGGACATAGTACATGGTAAGGGACTATTGGACATGAGGACTAGAATCCTAGAGGACATAGTACAAGGTAAGGCTATTGGACGTGAGAACTGGAATCCTAGAGTACATAGTACATGGTAAGGCTATTGGACATGAATAGAATCCTAGAGGACATAGTACATGGTAAGGCTATTGGACATGAATAGAATCCTAGAGGACATAGTATATGGTAAGGCTATTGGACATGAGGACTGGAATCCTAGAGGACATAGTACATGGTAAGGCTATTGGACATGAATAGAATCCTAGAGGACATAGTACATGGTAAGACTACTAGACATGAATAGAATCCTAGAGGACATAGTACATGGTAAGACTATTAGACATGAATAGAATCTAGAGGACATGTACATGGTAAGGTTATTGGACATGAGGACTAGAATCCTAGAGGACATAGTACATGGTAAGGCTATTGGACATGAGGACTAGAATCCTAGAGGACATAGTACATGGAAAGACTATTGGGGTGAGAATGGAATCCTAGAGGCATAGTACATGGTAAGGCTATTGGACATGAACAGAATCCTAGAGGACATAGTATATGATAAGGCTATTGGACATGAACAGAATCCTAGAGGACATAGTACATGGTAAGACTATTGGACGTGAGAACTGGAATCCTAGAGGACATAGTACATGGTAAGGCTATTGGACGTGAGAACTGGAATCCTAGAGGCAATCGCAGAGGCAGCTGAAAGAGTTCAAGCTGGATCTGGTAGAGAAGGAACAAAAGTGAACAAAAGGTTTTAAGAACAGGTGTCCAATATCGATGTTCGAACAACGTCCATCTTAAAAGGTAAACGCCTTGAGACGCCCACCCATCCTCAAGTTGCTTCTTCGAATTCCAGAGTTACGTGTACACGCGAGGGGGGGGGGGGGAAGAGAGAGAGAGAGAGAGAGAGAGAGAGAGAGAGTGAGAGGAGAGATGAGAGAGAGAGAGAGAGAGTGAGTGAGAGAGGAGAGAGGAGAAAAAAAAAAAAAAAAAAAAAAAAAAAAAAAAAAAAAAAAAAAAAAAAAAAAAAAAAAAAAAAAAAAAAAAAAAAAAAAAAAAAAAAAAAAAAAAAAAAAAAAAAAAAAAAAAAAAAAAAAAAAAAAAAAAAAAAAAAAAAAAAAAAAAAAAAAAAAAAAAAAAAAAAAAAAAAAAAAAAAAAAAAAAAAAAAAAAAAAAAAAAAAAAAAAAAAAAAAAAAAAAAAAAAAAAAAAAAAAAAAAAAAAAAAAAAAAAAAAAAAAAAAAAAAAAAAAAAAAAAAAAAAAAAAAAAAAAAAAAAAAAAAAAAAAAAAAAAAAAAAAAAAAAAAAAAAAAAAAAAAAAAAAAAAAAAAAAAAAAAAAAAAAAAAAAAAAAAAAAAAAAAAAAAAAAAAAAAAAAAAAAAAAAAAAAAAAAAAAAAAAAAAAAAAAAAAAAAAAAAAAAAAAAAAAAAAAAAAAAAAAAAAAAAAAAAAAAAAAAAAAAAAAAAAAAAAAAAAAAAAAAAAAAAAAAAAAAAAAAAAAAAAAAAAAAAAAAAAAAAAAAAAAAAAAAAAAAAAAAAAAAAAAAAAAAAAAAAAAAAAAAAAAAAAAAAAAAAAAAAAAAAAAAAAAAAAAAAAAAAAAAAAAAAAAAAAAAAAAAAAAAAAAAAAAAAAAAAAAAAAAAAAAAAAAAAAAAAAAAAAAAAAAAAAAAAAAAAAAAAAAAAAAAAAAAAAAAAAAAGTGAGAGGGGGGGGTAGTTGGCCCCGGGGAGAAAAAGGGGGGGGGGGGGGGGGATAGTACATGGTACTATTGGACATGAGACTAGAATCTAGAGGAATAGTACATGGTAAGGCTATTGGACATGAATAGAATCTAGAGGACATATAATGGTAGCTATGGCTGAAGAATCCTATGCATAGTACATGGTAAGTATGACATGAAGATCCTAGAGGACATAGTACATGGTAAGGCTATTGGACATGAGATAGAATCCTAGAGGACATAGTACATGGTAAGACTATGGACATGAGGACTAGAATCTAGAGGACATAGTACATGGTAAGTATTGGACTGAGAATTCCTAGAGGATAGTCAGAAGGTATGACATAGAAAGGAACTAAGGCATAGTATTGGAAAGGTTGCCTAGATGATCCTAGAGGATCAAGTCATGGTAAGATATTGGACGTGAGACTGCAATCCTAGAGGATAGTTCATGGTAAGGCTATTGGACTGTAACGAATCCTAGAGGAGAGAGATGAAAGAGCACTGGAATGAGAAGGAACAGAGGACAAGAGAGGGTAAGAATGACGAGATGGAACCAGAGAAGAGAGAAGCTTGAGACGGAGAAGTGGAATTAGAGGACGAGAGGCAGGAGAGAAGAGAAGGGAGGGAAGAGAGAGGAGAGAGAAAGAGAGACAAGAAGGAAAGAGAGGAGAGAGAGACAAGTTAGGAACGCTTGAGAGAAAGTCCCCGAAGAGAGAGTGAGGAGAGGGGGGGAGAGAGAGAGAGAGAGAGAGAGAGAGAGAGCTGAGAGAAGAGAGAGGGGAGAGAGAGAGAGAGGAGAGGAGTGAGAGAGGAGAGAAGAGGGAGAGAGAGAGAGAGAGGGGGTCATGTTTACGGCCACGCCAGAGACGTAATTCTGGCGAAGGATTAATCGGACTGAGAGACCAGCCTAAAGCGTGAGGAGTTCAAGTTGAAACATTTGTCCAGTGGAGAGGGAGGGGAAGGGGATTTTCTTGAAGACCTTCTTCTCTGCCAAGCTCTCCCTAGAATTTCCTCTCACTGGGAAAGATCTTAAATTACGGTACTGGTGGAGATATCTGAAGACCTTCTTCTCTGCCAAGCTCTCCCTAGAATTTCCTCTCACTGGGAAAGATCTTAAATTTACGGTACTGGTGGAGATATCGAAGACTTCTCTCTGCCAAAACTCTCCTAGATTTCCTCATCACTGGGAAGATCTTAAATTACGGGATGGTGGAGATATCTGAAGGACTTCTTCATCGCCAAGTCTGCCAGGAATTTCCTCTCATTGGGAAAGATCTTAATTACGGTTACTGGTGGAGATATTGAAGACCTTCTCTGCCAAGCTCTCTAGAATTTCTCTCACGGGAAAGGATCTTAAATTACGGTATGTGGAGATATCTGAAGTCCTTCTTCTCTGCCAAGCTCTCCCTAGAATTTCCTCTCACTGGGAAAGATCTTAATTACGGTACTGGGGAGATATTGAAGACCTTCTTCTCTGCCAAGTTCCTAGAATTTCTCTCACTGGGAAAGATCTTAAATACGGTATGATGGAGATATCTGAAGGACCTTCTTCTCTGCCAAGCTCTCCTAGAATTCCTCTCATGGGAAAGATCTTAAATTACGGTACTGGGGAGGAGATATTGGAAGACTTCTTCTATGCCAAGCTCTCCTAGAATTTTCTTCACTGGGAAAGATCTTAAATTACGGTACTGGTGGGATATCTGAAGGACCTTCTTCTGCAAGCTCTCCCTAGAATTTCCTCTCACTGTGGAAAGATCTTAATTACGGATGGTGGAGATATCTGAAGACTTCTTCTCTGCAAAGCTCTCCCTAGAATTTCTCTCAGGGAAAGATCTTAATTACGGTACTGATGGAGATATATGAAGACTTTTTCTCTGCCAAGCTCTCTAGAATTTCCATCCACTGGGAAAGATCTTAATTACGGTATGAGGAGATATCTGAAGACCTTTTCTCTGCAAGCTCTCCCTAGAATTCTCTCACTGGGAAAGATCTTAAAATTACGGTTACTGGATGGAGATATCTGAAGACTTCTTCTCTGCCAGCTCTCCTAGAATTTCCTTCACTGGGAAAGATCTTAAATTACGGTACTGGTGGGATATTGAGACCTTTCTCTGCCAAGTCTCCTAGGATTTCTTCATGGGGAAAGATCTTAATTACGGTCTGGTGGAGATATCTGAAGGACTTCTTCTTGTCAAGCTTCCCTAGATTCCTCTGCACTGGGAAAGATCTTAAATTACGGTACTGATGGAGATATCACATTACAGTGCAGGGAAAGGTTTACGTCTAGCACAGGGGAAGTTGTTATAGATATCGTCATAGCACAGGGGAAAGGTGTTAAAGGATATACGTCATAGCACAGGGGAAAGGTGTTAAAGGATATTAGGTCATAGACAGGGGAAAGGTGTTAACGGATATCAGGATCAAAGCACAGGGGAAAGGTGTTAAAGGATATTAGGTCATAGACAGGGGAAAGGTGTTAAGGACTATTAGATCACAGCACAGGGGAAAGGTGTTAAAGGATATTAATCATAGCACAGGGGAAAGGTGTTAAAGGATATTAGGTCATAGACAGGGGAAAGGTGTTAAAGGAATTAGATCATAGCACAGGGGAAAGGTGTTAAAGGATATTAGGTCATAGCAGGGGAAAGGTGTTAAAGGATAATAGTCATAGCACGGGGAAAGGTGTTAAAGGATATTAGGTCATAGACAGGGGAAAGGTGTTAAAGGATATTAGGTATAGACAGGGGAAAGGTGTTAAGGATATTAGGATCATAGACAGGGGAAAGGTGTTAAGGATATTAGGTCATAGACAGGGGAAAGGTGTTAAAGGATTTAATCATAGACAGGGGAAAGGTGTTAAAGGATATTAGGTCATAGACAGGGGAAAGGTGTTAAAGGATATTAGGTCATAGACAGGGGAAAGGTGTTAAAGGATATTAGGTCAAGACAGGGGAAAGGTGTTAAAGGATATTAGGATCATAGACATGGGAAAGGTGTTAAAGGATATTAGGTCATAGACAGGGGAAAGGTGTTAAAGGATATTAGGTCATAGACAGGGGAAAGGTGTTAAAGGATATTAGGTCATAGACAGGGGAAAGGTGTTAAAGGATATTAGGTCATAGACAGGGGAAAGGTGTTAAAGGATATTAGGTCATAGACAGGGGAAAGGTGTTAAAGGATATTAGGTCATAGACAGGGGAAAGGTGTTAAAGGATATTAGGTCATAGACAGGGGAAAGGTGTTAAAGGATATTAGGTCATAGACAGGGGAAAGGTGTTAAAGGATTTAATCATAGCACAGGGGAAAGGTGTTAAAGGAATATTAGGTTATAGACAGGGGAAAGGTGTTAAAGGATATTAGGTCATAGACAGGGGAAAGGTGTTAAAGGATATTAGATCATAGACAGGGGAAAGGTGTTAAAGGATATTAGGTCATAGACATGGGAAAGGTGTTAAAGGATATTAGGTCATAGACAGGGGAAAGGTGTTAAAGGATATTAGGTCATAGACAGGGGAAAGGTGTTAAAGGATATTAGGTCATAGACAGGGGAAAGGTGTTAAAGGATATTAGATCATAGCACAGGGGAAAGGTGTTAAAGGATATTAGATCATAGCAGGGGAAAGGTGTTAAAGGATATTAGGTCATAGACAGGGGAAAGGTGTTAAAGGATATTAGGTCATAGCACAGGGGAAAGGTGTTAAAGGTATTAGGTCATAGACAGGGGAAAGGTGTTAAAGGATATTAGTTATAGCACAGGGGAAAGGTGTTAAAGGACATTAGATCATAGCAGGGGAAAGGTGTTAAAGGATATTAGGTCATAGACAGGGAAAGGTGTTAAAGGATATTAGGTCATAGACAGGGGAAAGGTGTTAAAGGAATTAGTCATAGACAGTCCGGGAAAGGTGTTAAAGGATATTAGATCATAGCACAGGGGAAAGGTGTTACAGAAAAAGATGCTATGTTCAATACATTTGAAGGATGTTATATCATATCACAGGGGGTGGGGTGGGGTGAAGTGATATTACGATATAGAACGAGGCAAGGCTACTACACTACAATATAGGGGAAGGATATTACATCAGTGGCAAGATATCATAGTGCAGTGGATGAAAATACAGTATTGTTCAATGGATGAAAATGACAGTATTGTGCAGTGGATGAAAATGACAGTACTGTGCAGTGGATGAAATGACAGTATTGTGCAGTGGATGAAATATGACAGTACTGTGCAATGGATGAAAATACAGTACTGTGCATGGATGAAAATTGACAGTATTGTGCAATGGATGAAATTACAGTACTGTGCAGGGAATGAAAATTACAGTACTGTGCAGGGGGATGAAAATTACAGTATGTGCAGGGATGAAAATTACAGTATGTGCAGGGGTGAAAATTACAGTACTGTGCAGGGGGTGAAAATTACAGTACTGTGCATGCAGGGGATGAAAATTACAGTACTGTGCAGGGGATGAAAATTACAGTACTGATGCAGGGGTGAAAATTACAGTACTGTGCAGGGGATGAAAATTACAGTACTGTGCATGGGGATGAAAATTACAGTAATGTGCAGGGATGAAAATTACAGTACTGTGCAGGGATGAAATTTACAGTACTGTGCAGGGATGAAAATACAGTACTGTGCAAGGGATGAAAATTACAGTACTGTGCAAGTGGATGAAAATTACAGTACTGTGCAGGGGGTGAAAATTACAGTACTGTGCAGGGGAATGAAAATTACAGTACTGTGCAGGGGATGAAAATTACAGTACTGTGCAGTGGATGAAAATTACAGTACTGTGCAGGGGGTGAAAATTACAGTACTGTGCAGGGAATGAAAATTACAGTACTGTGCAGGGGATGAAAATTACAGTACTGTGCAGGGGATGAAAATTACAGTACTGTGCATGCCGGGAATGAAAATTACAGTACTGTGCATGAGGGATGAAAATTACAGTACTGTGCAGGGGATGAAAATTACAGTATTGTGCAGGGAATGAAAATTACAGTACTGTGCAGGGGATGAAAATTACAGTACTGTGCAGGGGATGAATAGAAAATTACAGTACTGTGCAGGGGAGAAAATTACAGTACTGTGCAGGGGATGAAAATTACAGTACTGTGCAGGGGATGAAAATTACAGTACTGTGCAGGGGATGAAAATTACAGTACTGTGCATGCAGGGGATGAAAATTACAGTACTGTGCAGGGGAATGAAAATTACAGTACTGTGCAGGGGATGAAAATTACAGTACTGTGCAGGGGATGAAAATTACAGTACTGTGCAGGGGATGATAAATACACAGTACTGGCAGGGGATGAAAATTACGTTACTGTGCAGGGGATGAAATTACAAACCTGTGCAGGGAATGAAATTCAGTAACTTGCATGCAGGGGATGAAATTACAGTACTGTGCAGGAGATGAAAAATACAGAATGTGCAGGGCATGAAATTACAGTACTGTGCCGGGGATGAAAGTTACCGTCTTGTGCAGGGAAGAAATTACGTACTGTGCAGGGAGGAGAAATTACAGTCTGTCGGGGATGAAAATACAGTACTGGCAGGGGATTGAAAATACTTACTGTGCCAGGGAATGAAAATTACAGTACTGTGAGGGAATGAAAATTAAGTCATGTGCTGGGATGAAATATTACCGTTACTTGCATGGGATGAAAATTCAGTACTGTGCATGCGGGGATGAATTACCAGTACTGTGCAGGTGTGAAAATTACAGTTACTGTGCATGGGGAGGATATCACTCACAACAGAACGAAACGATTTGGTTATAGCAGGGTATCTCAAAAACAATACGGGAAAAGGTTGTATATTTCGAACAGAAGAAAGGTTTTTACGTCATGTCGACTGAGGAAGATCCAGTCAATGCGCTTGTTCAGTCTCCCCTGTAAAGGCTGGCTCCGCCTTTTGTTGCAGTATTCACCGTGCTTGATCTGCATACTGTGACTGGAGAAGGGTGAAACAGAAGAGGAGGTCTATATTCCCGACCTCAATACACACTTCCGGTGAGGAGACACAGAAATCGATAAGCCCTCCATCACCAACTTTCCTGGCTTCTATCATGCAGAACACATGGATCCTGACTTCTGCCACCGTGATTCACCATGGCTTGCCGACATCAGTGATCCGCTTCTTTGTTCTGCGCTGCACAGCTTTCTCTCTTTTGTCTCTCAAAACATCGCCTCTTCTTTTATGTTGCCCCACGACAGCTGCTCTTGTCTTGTGCTGTGCGGAGCTCTTCTCCTCTTCTTTCCTCTCTCTGTACAGCGGCCAATTTCCTTTCCCTACACAGCCCACTCCATGCACTACCACTCTCCTTTGCCGCCAACAAGAACAGCACACTGGTAGAACACTTTGAATCACCATCCTTGCATCACCCCCCCCCCACCTCAGACTACTTACTTCACCATCCCTTCGATCGTCTCTTTCCACCACCTCCCGTCACGGCATCAGCACTGGCTCTCCTCACTGACAACGGCCTTCCCTCACACCGGTCCTCCTCGGAGAGCACTCAGGTCAGCCATTCAGGCTGCGTGACCAGCGTATGCCAGGTCTGTCCAGGAGAACTACTTGCTGTACAGTACTGTGCAAGGAACGGTCCAATACAGACGGTCCGGCTACCCTGGCCTCCAGCCACAGTGCCATCATGTCCACGGTTCACTGAGACAACCGGTGTTCATCTCTTTTGGTATCGGGCAGGTAGCTTGACTACTTTTCCTTACATTCTTCATTTCACTTCGTTTTGTTACTGCACTATCCGTCTTATTTTGTGAGTCTGGGAAACGAACCACGACTATACATCAATAGAACTGGTCCAATCATTTGGACTACCTGAACTGGAAACTGTTGGCAAGTACGAAAGATGATGATCATAATAATGATGATCATCATCATGATGATAACTATGATGATGACAATATCAATGATGATGATGATGATGATGATGGTCTTGGAGGTGATGGCATCATGAGGTTACTAACGACAGTGACAGTGATGATGGTTATGGAATCACAAGAAAGATGATGGAGATAATGACATGGTAAATGGTGACGATAGAGATGGTGATGGAATGATGGCAAAGACAGAGGTGACTGCGATATGAGAATGACAATGACGCTGATGGGGCCGATTGTGGTAAGATGATAATGATGGTGTTCATGACGGCACAATGACAATGATGGTGGTGGTGATGGATTACGGACCAAAACGCTGGTAATGGGTTAATAACGATGATGGTGGAGGTGGTGATTTTATTATGATGATGGTGATGTTGGCATGTCAATGACGGCAGAGCTGATGATTTGATGATGACGACAGTGATGGTGACATATGACAGTCAGTGATGGTGGCGGTCATGATTTAATGATGATAGTGATGATGGAATGATGACTATGATGGTGGCAGCGATGATGGAATAATGATGGTGGTGATGATCGTATAACAGCACTGATGAAAGTGGTGATGGAATAACAACGATGGCAGTGGTAACAGCATAATGATGATGATGGTGGCATGGTATCATGGCAAATGATTGTACTATTGATATAATGACGATGACGGTAGTGCTGATGGTATTATGATGAAGAAGGTGATGGTATGATGTGCTGATTATATAATGACAATGACGGTGGTACCAATGGTACAATGACAATGATGGTGGTACCAATGGTACAATGACAATGACGTGGTACCAATGGTACAATGACAATGATGGTGGTACCAAGAGTACAATGACAATGACGGTGGTACCAATGGTACAATGATAATGACGGTGGTACCAATGGTACATTGACACTGATGGTGATACCAATGGTACATTGACAATGATGGTGCTACCAATGGTACATTGACAATGATCGTGGCACCAATGGTACATTGACAATGATGGTGCTACCAATGGTACATTGACAATGACGGTGGTACCAATGGTACATTGACAATGATGGTGGTACCAATGGTACAATGATGGTGGTACCAATGGTACAATGATGGTGGTACCAATGGTACAATGACGGTGGTACCAATGGTACAATGACAATGATGGTGCTACCAATGGTGCAATGACAATGATGGTGCTACCAATGGTACAATGACAATGATGGTGCTACCAATGGTACAATGACAATGATGGTGATACCAATGGTGCAATGACAATGATGGTGCTACCAATGGTACATTGACACTGATGGTGCTACCAATGGTACATGACACTGATGGTGGTACCAATGGCACAATGACAATGACGGTGGTACCAATGGTGCAATGACAATGATGATGGTACCAATGGTACAATGACACTGATGGTGGTACCAATCATGGCAATGGTACATTGACAATGACGGTGGTACCAATAGTACACTGACAATGATGGTGGTACCAATGGTGCAATGACGGTGGTACCAATGGTACATGACAATGATGGTGGCACCAATGGTACAATGACAATGATGGTGGTACCAATGGTACAATGACAATGACGGTGGTACCAATGGTACATTGACAATGACGGTGGTACCAATGGTACATGACAATTACGGTGGTACCAATGGTACATTGACAATGACGGTGGTACCAATGGTACATTGACAATGACGATGGTACCAATGGTACATTGACAATGATGGTGGTACCAATGGTACAATGACAATGAGGTGGTACCAATGGTACAATGACAATGACGGTGGTACCAATGGTACAATGACAATGACGGTGGTACCAATGGTACAATGATAATGACGGTGGTACCAATGGTACATTGACAATGACGGTGGTACCAATGGTACATTGACAATGACGGTGGTACCAATGGTACATTGACAATGATGGTGGTACCAATGGTACATTGACAATGACGGTGGTACCAATGGTGCAATGACAATGATGGTGGTACCAATGGTACATTGACATGATGGTGGTACCAATGGTACATTGACAATGATGGTGTACCAATGGTACATTGACAATGACGGAGGTACCAATGGTACATTGACACTGATGTGTACCAATGGTACATTGACACTGATGGTGGTACCAATGGTACAATGACAATGATGGTGCTACCAATGGTACAATGACAATGCGGTTGTGAGTTACCAATGGTACAAATGACACTGATGGTGGTACCAATGGTACATTGACACTGATGGTGGTACCAATGGTACAATGACAATGATGGTGGCACCAATGGTACATTGACACTGATGGTGGTACCAATGGTACAATGACAATGATGGTGGTACCAACGGTACAATGACAATGATGGTGGTGATGGTATGATGTCAGTGACTGGAGTGCTGATGACGTGATGATCATGAGGTGGTGCTGATGGTATAGTGAAGACGATAGTGATGGTACAATGTCAATGGTTATAGCGCTGATGACATAATGACGATGATAATGATGGTCATAATGATTTTATGAAGATGATGGTAGTGCTGATAGTGCAGGGGAAGAAAATTACAGTATTGTGCAGGGGGAGAAAATTACAGTATTGTGCAGGGGAAGAAAATGACATTGCAACAGATCAGAGAAAGGATATTTCGTTATAATGCAGGAAGGCATATCAAAATACCGAACAGGGAAAGGTATAACATTTCAGAAAAGGGAAAGACTATTACAGCTCACTTCAGACCAGAGGAGAAGAATCCACTCAATGCAGCATTGTTCAGCGTCCATCTGATGGAAGGCTGGTCTGCTTTTGTGGGGCAATATTCGCTGTGCTGCCCTCCAACTGTGACGGGAAGAAGGGTGAAAAGAAAGAGGAGGGTCTATATTCCCGACCTCAATACACACTTCCAGGTGAGGAGACACAGAAATCGATAAGCCCTCCATCACCAACTTTCCCTGGCTTTCTTCATGGCAGAAATCAATGGATCCTCTGACTGTCTGCCACCAGTGTTTTCATGGCTTGCCGACATCAGATGATCCGCTTCTTTGTTCTGCGCTGCACAGCTTTCTCTCTTTTTGTCTTCTCAAAAACTCGCCTCTTCTTTTATGGTTTGCCCACACGACAGCTGGCCCTTTGTCTTGTGCTGTGTGGCGCTCTTCTCTCTCTCTCTCTCTCCTTCTTGCTCTTTCACTCACTCACACACACACGCACGCACGCACGCACGCACGCACGCACCCACCCACGCACGCACGCACGCACGCGCGCGCGCACCTACGCACGCACGCACACACACTCTCTCGCTCTCTCTCTCTTTCCACCCAAAACTATCAAAGCACTTTTAAAGGCCATTTAAAAAATTTCACGTAATATGCTGGGAAATGATTAAACAATGCCTATAATTTCCGATCATCCAGTAGTTGTTCATTTGACAGAAATTGCACAGAGATGACCAATTTTTTTTTCTCTGGCAAACAGCGGTGGCAATGGGGAATCTGAATCACTGGATACGTTTTCGAATTCCAATGAGATATTTGAAAATGTAGCCCAGTACTGATTACATACACACATAGAACACACACGCGCACGCGCGCACACACACACACACACACACACACACACACACACACACACACACACACACACACACAGAGTATGCACACATGCAAGGTTGCATGTACGCTCACGGAAAGAAATTAACTGGAACAGCTACGATCTCAACTCTCTGAACGAAAGAATCAGACAACAAATATATAATATAGCCATGAACAGAATTTCCTGTCAGTTTCCCT
>CM031607.1:96805094-96807594 GCA_018398815.1 Conus ventricosus
CCCCGGCTCTAAATTTCCCCTTCCCTCCCCTCAACTCCCCCCCCCCCCCCCCCTGCCCCTGTCTCTCTCTCTTCTGTCTCCTCTCCTCCTCCTCTGTCTTCCCCTCTGTTTTGGCACTCATCATCCAATTTGTTCTAGCACCTCCTCTTTCTTCTTCTCTCTCTCTCTCCAGTCTGTGCACTCACATACCCTCGTTCAATTTGTTCTAGCACCCCCACTTCTTCTTATAATTATATATATATAAAATAAAATATAAAAATTAATATATAGATAGATAGATGAGAGGAGAGAGAGGGGGAGAAGGGGAGAGAGAGAGAAGAACTCCCACCACCCCCTTGCTCCACTTTCCCTTTCCCCACCTCCTCTCCTACACACACACACACACACACATAATATATATATATATATAAAATATATATATTTTTCTTCTCCCTATAGAAGAAGAAATTTAAATGACGTGTGCACGTGACAGTTAAGATCAGGCCTGGGCCAAAAATTTTTATCCCGAGTACTTCTCTCTCTCTCTCTCTCTCTCTATATTATGAAAATTATATTAAAATAAAAAAACTTCTCAATGTTTTAAATTGAAAAAAAAAGGGGGGAATAAGCATTCATATCGCAGTGGTAATAATTCTGCCTAACAACACAGTATTGTTGTGGGGGTGAAGGGGGAAAAACCCAAAAAAATGCTTTTTAAAAATGACCTTTAGCAAGCTTATAGTCTCCAAGGGAGACGATCCCCAAGGGGGAAAAAACCCCCACTAACATAAACTCCGGTCAGATACCGAATTTCGAAACCTTTTGTTTCTCCTCGGTGACCGCGGAAAGTGGTAATTTTGACTCCTCTGCCTTTTTTTTTTAAGAAAAAAGCTATCCCAAAAAAAGCGGGTGTACGTACCGTAGTAAATGTCTTTGATTTTTAAAAAAAACAACCAAAGGGCCACCTAAAAAAGAAAAAAAAACATGAAAGAGAAAAAACAAACACATTTTCTGTAAAAAAGTAAAAAATAAAAAAGATAACCTCTTAAGACCAAGTGCGGGGGCCGTTTTTGGGAAAAGAATCCAAAAGGGGACAAAATTACAAAAAACAAATAAGTTCCAAATAAGTACCCCCTCCCTTTTAACCTTCAGACAGCTTGGGTTGCAATGACTGCAAAAATTTTAAAAATAAACAAAGCTTGCTTATTCTTAGAGAATAAAATTTTATATATAATATATTATAAATATAAAATATATATAAATAAATATAAAATATATATATATATATCTGTTTTTCCCCGGCCTAAAGTCTTTACCCCTTAGTTTTCTCTTTCTCTCTTTTTTTCTGTCTTATTTCCCTCTCTCTTTTCTCGGCCTAAACTTCCCCTTTATGTTTTAAAAGAATAATTATCTCTTTTTCCCCCCCCCCCCCCCCTCCCCCCCCCCCCGCCCCCTCTCCTTTTTGGGCCCCAAAGATCTTTTTCTGATACCGAACTTCCCCCCCCCCCCCCCCCCTCTAACTCTCTCGATAGCTTTGCACACAACACCAAACCCCCCTCCCCTTTTCCCTCAGGCCCCCCCTTTCCCCCCACATGACCCCCCTACGGTCTGAGACACGGGAACAAGCAAAAGGTGGCACAGCGGACGTGTGATGACGACGGCCGACGTGGGGACATTTCTGCTGGACCCCGCCCCCCCCCACCCCCTGCTCTGCCCTGGCCTTTGACTTTTTCCACTTTTAAATACACATAAACATTTTCCTATTGTTGTATTTTCTCTTTTTATTTCTTTTTTAAATCACAATCGACTCTCTTTGCGGGACAAAAAATATTTTTTTTAACGCCAGTGCATAATATAAGCAGTAGGAAGACCTTTTCAAAAACTCACCAAAAAATACCCCCTTTTTTTGTTCATAAAAAAACATACCCCTTTTTTTTTGTTCATAACCAAACATACCCTTTTTTTTTGTTCAAACCAAACAACCCTTTTTTTTTTGTTTATAACCAAACATACCCTTTTTCTTGTTCATAACCAAACATACCCTTTTTTTTTTTTTCTAACCAAACATAAACCCTTTTTTTTTTTTTATAACCAAACATACCCTTTTTCTTGATAAAAAAAAAATCCCCCTTTTTTTTTCATAACCCAAAAAAACCCCCTTTTTTGTTGTTCATAACCAAACTACCCTTTTTCTTGTTCATAACCCCACATACCCTTTTTCTTTTTCAAACCACACATACCCTTTTTGTTGTTCATAACCACACAACCCTTTTTTTTTTGTTCAAAAAAAACAACCCTTTTTTCTTTATAACCAACAAACCCTTTTTTTTTTTGTTTAAACCCAAAAAATACCCTTTTTTCTTGTTCATAACCAAACATACCCTTTTTCTTTTTCATAACCAAACAAACCCTTTTTTCTGTCATAACCAAACATACCCTTTTTTTTTTTGTTTATAACCAAACATACCCTTTTTTTTTTCATAAACCAAAATACCCTTTTTTCTTGTTTAAAACCAAACAA